>KZ064276.1:0-10391 GCA_002091835.1 Anopheles maculatus | reverse complement strand
GCTTTCATTCGAATGATGTCTCGGCTCATGTCGAATCATTTCGCTCTGGACGCACATCTACAGCGTATTAATCTGGCCACTTCAAAGGTATGTGGCTGCGGTATCGGATATCACGATGTGGATCATCTGTTATGGTCCTGCGTGGAATTCGAGGCCGCAAGACCTTCCTTGTTGGACAGTGTCGGAAGGATCGGCAGAATCCCGGATACCCCCATACGCGACATCTTGGCGAGCAAAGACTTGAAGTTTATCATGATAATTTACCGCTTTGCCAGAACCAACGGGCTAACCCTTTAAACCCATGTCCTGCCTCACCATATCCTCCTGTTTTATGTTTTGTGGTAGTTGTCATATAAATGTTAAATGTACAGTGTGGCAACTTTGCAGCATCCTCAACCACAGGGGCGCCAGACAAACTGCGTACCGTAGGGAGGCAGACTTTCACGCAATGTTGTTTCCATCTTGCGTTCTACTTGCGCGAGTTAACAATCCTGTAAAAACGTTCGTTCTACCGACAGCAGTTCTGGATGTGATCCTTAAAATAAACATTCGTTCGAACAACGTACAGTGGTTGTCAAAATAAAGTGCCCACCCCTTCGTGTTGCCATTTTTGCCATTTTTTGCCATTAATTAGTGAAAAACGAAGCTAAAACATTGCAATTTTTTTGTACATCTTGCAATTTACATGTTCTAACAGATTTACTATCCGTGCATTATAATAATCAACTTTTAACGTTTAAAAAAATAGTTTTATTTAATTATTCTGGAAAATTCGTTTCAAAATAAAGTGCCCACCTTATTTTAGCTCAGAAAATATATTTTATTTTGCAAATATAATAACTAACTAATATTTTATATGGCCTTCCTTAGCCTTCAGAACCTGCTGAAGATACTTCGACATGCTTTCAACTAAATTTTTTAATGTTTTTGGGCGAGGTTTTCCCAGACGTTTTCAAGGTCTCTAAAATAGGTTTTTTTATTTTGCACATTAGTTTTATCAGTCCTCGCATCGATAAATGCCCAAAAATTCTCGATGGGGTTGAGGTCTGGGCTTTGGGAAGGCCATTGCAGTGTTTTAATCCTACATGAACGGAAGAAGGTCTTTGTTTTGTTCGCAGTGTGTTTTGTGTCATTATCCTGCTGGAAGATGAACTTCTCATCAAGGCTCGTCTTGATGCGTGACACTTCCAGATTTTCTTGCAGAATGCTTATGTAGTAACCAGAAGTCATTATCCCGTTGATTTTGACTAAACTTCCTACTCCTGCCCACGAAAAACACCCCACACCATCACGTTGCCTCCTCCATGCTTTACCGTTGCATGTATGTTGCGGTCTTGCAGCTCCTCACCCGCTCTGCACCCACATGTTCCCGACGTTTGCGATTGAACAGGACAAATTTGGATTTCATCTGTCCAAAGCACTGTTTTTTCAAAACGCTATTGGCTTATCCACATATACTTTTGCAAATTTTAGCCTTTTGGCTTTATTGACTTTGCTTATAAAGGGACGTTTCCTTGCAAGTTTGATGTTGAATTCATGGGCTTTGATCCGGCGACGAATAGTACTGGCAGAAATAGTGAGCCGAAGTGTTTCCTGGATCTCCCGGACTTCCACCTTCGAATTCTTTTTCACCTCTCGCGCAATTGTAGTGTCCGATTTAGAATCCGTCTTGGGTTTCCTGCCTCTGCCTGGTCGATCCACCACTGATCCGATTGTTTTATGCTTGTGAAGGATTTATTCCACGGCTGCTTTACTGATGATATACTGTTTTGCAACAGTCCGGTGTGTAATCCCTTTCTCAATATCGCAAACTACCAACTTTCTTATATTTAAAGGTATTAGCTTCGAATTTTGCATTGTACCCACCAAAGCCAGTGTAGTAATTTACGCAGTATATTTTCTATATACTAAAAAACATGTGCTAATGCATTTAGTAAACATGTCAAACTAATTTCAACACGCCTACACAAAAATGTAATTTTTTTTTTGCATCAAAACGATAGGTTTATGGTCGACTTTGAACAGTGGGCAATTTATTTTGAAACAAATTTTTCTGGAAAATTAAATGGAAATACTTGTAGTGAGTGTAAAAACAAAATATTTATTACATTTATTTTGCGAATCTGTTAGAGCATATTATTAGCATGATATAAAAAAAATGCAGCATTCTAGCATCATTCCTCACTAAAGACATGTCTAAAATGTGAAAAATTATGGGGTGGGCACTTTATTTTGAAAACCACTGTATGTGTCTCGCTGTACATTCGCAATGAGTACTTTAATACCTTTAACAAGGTGTAGCATAGCAAACGAAATTGCATTAAATTACTTTGGAGCGTTGCATGAAAGCATTAAATATTTCATACAAGTGATTAGAACATTTAGAACATGCATTAACGCAAGTAAGAACATTTAGAACTGAATCATTAATTTGAACACAAGTCATACATAAAACAATACGTCATGTTGAGAAATCATAAACACACACACCGAACAAGTCACGTTTAGTTCACACGCTCTATTTGAGGTCCACAGACGAGTTAAGACACGTTTATTGCTCAAGGTCCGAATCCAGGAAGCAAGTGCAATGATGGTCGAATCATGATTATTCACGCACAGACTTAATATCCATCCAATCCAAATGAATGTCTAGATAGAAAGTTAAAACCTTACACGAGCCATCTTCAACAACCAATCAGAATTAGGGCAAACAATTATATCGAATAGCAATAGGAATTTTCCATAGTTTGGACCAATCAGAATTAAGATAAACAAAAGGATCATGTACAAGAATGGAATTTTCCATGAAGTTATTCGCACGATCAGTCCCCAAAAAAAGGTTATAATTGAAAGAACCACCGTCCAACACGTCAGTCTCGTTCGGACAGCATGTGTTGCTGGACGATCGTTTCTCAAGAACAGCCCAGTAGTCTCGTTCGTTCGTACTTCAATAGTGCTCAGTAAAGTGTTGTGTTAATCAAAACCGAACTTCAGCGCCTCAATAAAGTTATAGGAATATCACAAACCAAGACATTGGCTACATGTCGTTCTATCTGCGTCCGTTCTGGATTATTACATGCGTGACCGTTCATCTGTTTGTTACAGTATGATTGTGCTGTATTGAGGTGCCGGCATCGCATAGGAGGGAAGCGGAAAAGCAGTGTGTTTTTGTGTTGTATGTGTGTGTGTGTGTGCAAGTGAGTGTTAATTAACACGTGAGTGTTAATAGAGTGGATAAAATCGATTTAAAGTATCTCACTCACCGCTTCCAACCAGATCGTTATCAGAAGAACAAAATGGCAGATAGTGGGTTATGGTTTTTTTACTCACAAAAAAAACGACCAGCGCTTACAATTTACGCTCGACATGCAAATTGAGAAAACGTTTAAAGGCTAATGAGGTTCTTGTGGAAGTTATCCGATCCGTGTTGAATCGATTAACATTTTCCACCGAATACCACCAACACCAACCGGACCAGATTGCATAGATTGTGTAGCAGCTAACTAAACAATTAGATTTAAATCGCGTTCGTTAACTGCAATAAGCTGCAAACAGTAAACAGCAGCCAGTTATTGATCTAGTTTTCAGGTTTGCGGTCGATAATTTTGGGCCGACAGCCAAACAAACTAATCATTCCCAATTGGTTGGTCGGTCGGCGTTGTAATTGAGCACCGATTGATTGGTGGTTTCGCATATTCGGCGAACTGTTGCGTTTCATTGTGTGTGTGTGTGTCTGTTTTTTGTTGTGGTCGGGGTGGCTTTTGTGGTTTGGTGCTGCCATGCAATTAACAAAACCTTTTGCCAACTGGTCAATGCTAACGAACAAATCCCTCCGTCCGGCTGGGTATGCAAATTAGTCGCATATTTAGCTGATATTCAGGCTTTGTGTGCTGTAAGTGGGCAAATACGTGCGCGTTGAATGAGACGCAATATGGGAGATATGTGTGTGGAATTGTATATTTTCAGGCTTTACTTTTGGCAGATTATCTTTGCGATGTTTACATTGTTAGTGAAAGGTTATTTCGTTACGTACTTATTTACTGAGTGAGTTAGCAGAGCGGTCTTGGAGGTGTGTTGATCCAATATCCTGGTTAGTCGGGTAAATGTATCAATGACATCGCTTCATCGTAACTTAGGACTACTACGCCTCCTTTACTGCTGAGTTGTACCATTCTCATGACACTAGAGCCTGGCGAGTCTAATACGCTGTCTAATAGTGAAGTCATTATACTGATCATAGAGCTCTTCATAGTCATTTCAAACATATGATGTTTACATTAGTTTTTGACATAACCCAAGTCTCAAAGCCGTGATGTGCGTACTGGAATTTCGACATTAGAGGGGGAAAATAGAGGTATTGCAATGTTGAATACTTTCTTCAAGATTTCCTCTCTTGTTTTCTTAAACTACGAAACTGGCTCGTCGAAGCCATAGTAAGAGTTAATCAGAGAGGTGTCTGTAATGGAAAGACATCTACTGATAGCCTGTCATATCGGATCCTGTCCTTTGAAGACTTAGCAGCTCATGGAAAGCTCCCATGGACTTTTGCTATCTTCCAAGTGTCTACAACAGAGAGATGAGCTTGACTGTTTCCTCTTAAGCTAGGCGTTAGAAAAGGCGACATCTTCGATACGTCAATTCGGAGTCCTCTTAGGCTAAGATGGTGCGATAGAGGTGACATGAGAGGTAGGTTTACTTAATGCCTTTATGCCAATGGTCCTTTCTAAGATCAAAAGTAAATACCGACAAAGATATAGATGTTGAGTTATGGGCAAGAGTAATGTCTACATTCACGCAAAGTTCTGCGAGGTCTGCTCATGCTTTGGTTTCAACAAAACGCTTTAATAATTTGATTGATAACCGACATTCGAAGGTCGAAACATCGGGGTCTATCTTCTATTAGTCAATCCAGATCATGACAACCGCGTCCAAAACTTCATCTATCTTAGGTCAACAGGTGACACCGACAGCAACATAAATCTCATACGCTTCCGAGACATTGACTCTTGCCAAAACAGACGAACTCCTTTTGACCTCGATGAACTCTAAATGACTTCCGATAATGACTTCACGGTTGTGCAGCGAACTAGACTCGACTCCAAGTATATTAAGTCATTTTGAGTCGTCCACATGGACATGGTTAAGATGAAGTAATGGTGTTGACGAGTCTAACAGAGTGTTTGGGATCAGTACACACAAAGGAGACATTAGTTAAGCCTGGGACGCAAAGTGTTCTAGTCTTTTAATCAGGATAATGACGACGCGCTTAGGTTATGCTGGCTTTATTAGAGATATTGAAACCACGCTGTTGCATAGCCAACCCACACTACATATTTAATAATGCGCCCTGACATAGCGTCGCTATTGCCTAGGCAGTAGGCCTGATAGACCCTTACACATCCACTGTAAAGTCTTAGTGAAACATAATAGAGATTAAACGACTTATGTATAGCAATAGGCATTATTCTAAGCTGTAAATGTAAAGCATTAATCTGCTTAGATACACACAAAAGTATTTGCCTGAGGAATGTTGGAATGTTTTAAGAACTTGGAAAAGTTTGATTGCACAATTCTAAGAATGTGTGTTGTATTATTATGCAACCAGTGCCATACGTATGTAATTCCAGCAAATAAGGAACTCAACAACCACACAGCAAGTACACATGCCCAGGATGACGGTACATTCCATATGCGATGCAACAAGGGACGTCTATGCTGCCGTATTTTTATCCTTTCGAGGAAACATTCCTCGCTTTCCCGTACAATCTCGTACGAGCTCTCGCAATGCTAGCGTCACGTTGCATTTGTCCGTGTCCTGTGCAGTGCAGATATAAGGGTGAGCACGATAACTCACCCCGTTCGTAGCTGAGCCAGAAGTACATTAGACAAGTACAAATCCGCTCGGTCGGTAGTCGACTTCGGAAAACCCGACGACGAGTCTTGTGACGACACTGATGAATGATGATTGTTTTGCTTTCTGGCGACCGGGGGGGGGCGTTGCGCAGGGGTAGTAGGAAATTGCTCTCAGCCAAGACCATCCGGGGTGGAAAAGAAATGCATAAAAGAAAAACTCACCTCCCTCCTCCCATTTTTCCAACCCCCTTTACAACCCCTTCCCAACCCCCAAGAGCTGGCGATCATTATCGATCGAATGGGGTGGGAAATGGGTGAGAAAATTCCTACCCCCTATCCACGTCCACGGATGGCGGTGAAGCAGGTTGTTTGCTGCGAAACATGAAACATAAACCCTCCTCCCCATGCATCCAACTCTCCTCTCCCCGCTCCATTACTCCCTAATGCAGGTTGCACCCGCGAGCCGGTTTTTTCTTTCCTTCCCTTATCGTACGAACGCGCCCACTACAAATAGCTTTTCACTTAGCTCATTCCGGAAAATTGCTTTTCAAGGAGCGACGGGAAAACGCACACCGAGCAGCGAAGTGGGAAGTGTCACAAGCCAAAAACTTTGCCTCAACGTCAGCTCATGGAGGCGCCTGGTCGTTCACGTTTACTGTGCCGTGCTTTTGGGTTGTTTTCGGGTTTCCCTGCCGGCACAGCCACCGTGTGGTTGGGTGAAAATTTTGACGAAAGCACCGGTTGGTACTGACGGCGAGAACGAGGGACGCGGGGCTACACCAACTCAAACCTGACAGCATAAACGAGTGCAGGCTGCAGTTCTATGTTAATTTCTTCATTCACATTAAAGTGACATCGTTGCACTTTTCGAACCGCTGCCAAACAGGTGCGGGTGTAGAAGTTTTCGGGTTTTTCGGTGATTCCTGCTTCCGTGTCGTTCCATTGCCACTATGGGAACTTTTGTAGAACTATTGGGGTAATTTATAAGAAGCTATAAAGCGTTTAACATTTTCTCATTGATTGTTAGTGTAATTTAACAAAAAGTAGTGACAATTTTATCGATTTATCGAATGTATTTATTGATTTTCGTTTTAAATACATTTCTAAGATGCATTTGAGATTTCCCAAGCGCCACAAACGACTGGAAAACAGAATGTCCATATAAAAAAAAAAGTTTCAGAGCTTCAGTGGTTTGATCACTAGATGGCGTTCTGTCGATATCCCATAGGCAAAATGTTCATATAAAAAAAATAAAGTTTCAGAGCTTCAGTGGTGTGCTCACTAGATGTCGTTTTTTTTCACTGTTGTTATGCTCGTGATCGTTTCTCCTATCCTGTGCATACATGCATTCACAGCGTAAACAAACAGAATGTGATAAGAAAGAAGCCTCTGTGCTAGGAAGTTCGTATGTGTTGAGGTGTTATGTACTCTATGTATATTGTAGGCAAAACAATACTTGCATTTCGTTTTGCAAAGTGAATCGATTCATCATCGTTTGTTAACGCTCCGGATGGTTGATATTTATCAAAACGTTTATTAAATACATAACGATGGAGATTTCAAAACGGATCAAAAATACTGGTATGCTGTACAGGCGTAGGGATAAGTTGCAAAAAACAAGTGAAAATTTGGCCAATGTTGTAGCTAGTTAATCGACATCATCAATCGACTGCCCTGACGCATTCGTAAGTGATTAGTTTAACAGAGAGAACATTTACCAGAACAACCAAGCAAAACCGAGAATAAAGCGACAACCATTCTGATTCTGAACACACACGTATGAAAAATAATAACTGTTGCAAGCTAAAGAAACCAAGGTCAGGCGTATGAAGGAAGAAAAAAATGAAGAACATTTCTTTTTTAAGCACGGTACGCAGCTAGTTCTGGACACACTTACACGTTTTGTCTCGCACTATTTTGTACGCTACTAACGATTGCTGTGTCACACGGAATCACAAAGCATGTTGTATAGGTTCGTGTTAGCACACAGTATTACTGGGATCAAATCCGCAATAAACTCATACACAAATTAAAATCACTCTTCCAGGGTGTGACCGGCCTATAGCTACTGGGCAAAGTGAGAGGGTGGAGGAAAGACGAATAGACGAAAAGAAACAGCACCAAACACATAACACAACAACTTCAACACATACATTCAATCGCCCCGAGAAAGATGGCTTTGGTATTGGTACCATCGGTAAAAAATCAAGCGAAGAGTAAAAACATTTCAGCGTTGCAAGTTAAAAATGTTGAAAGCTTTAATGAAAAGCTCTTGTCCTTTTCACAAGCTTTAAAGTTTAGTCGTTTAACCACTGCTAAACGTGGTCGTTTTACATTCCGTTCAGACCAAAGCTTAATCTAAACGACCCCGTTCAGAAGTCGTTTAACCATTTTGTGCCGCTTGGGTTATCTGAGAACATGTATACGTAAAAGTGCATCACCATGGAGACGCCTAACATTTCTAGTAATGGGGCCTAAACCAGTTTTTGTTTGTTTTGACGTTTAGACACTAAAATTCTGGCTACCCTCCAAAACCAACGACGGGCAAAACTAACCAGCACCATAAAAACCAGTAAGCTTATGTCGAAAACACAAACCGAAAATTTTTATTCAAGTAGCTGCTCAAAAAATCATTTGTTTGCGCCGTTTTTAGCGGGAAATTACCATTTGTTTATGCTCTGATTTTATGTAAACACCTTAAAAAGCTTACTACTTTATCATAGCTTGAGTAGATCTTTCACCATTTTTTCATACATTATTAATTTAATCGGATATTCTTTCTGATTCTTTCTGATTGATTTTGCAAGGGAATTGTTTATAACAGCTACTCAGGGTGCACGCTACACTTCCATCATATTGAGATATTAACTAGATATTGTCAGCTGTCATGTATTTTGACCAGCACGACACCTAGTCTGCGGCTGTCACATTCTTCTGTTGGCCTACAGTGCGATCAGAACTTGAAACTTCTGCCTTCTGTCTTCAGTGTTTTTAACTTCTGTACACACTAAATTTTTTTTACCGCAGTTCAGTAAAATTTTACTGAAATTTAATCAGCTGAAGGTTCAGTAATCGTTTCAGTAAAAGTATTTTTACTGAAAGTGTAGCAAAGTGACCACTGAATTTTCAGTAAAATTAAATGAGAGCTTGTTTGCTGTATTTTCAGTAAAAAGCATTTCGTTTTGCTGAATAATCAGCAGATATTTAAAATTCTGGTTTTACTGAAAAGCTAGCAAGTTTTATTACTGAAATACAGTGAAATACAGAAACTCTTATTTTTTTAAATAAAATTTATTTATTTTATGTTTAATAATGCCTGCCAAATAAGAGCGTTTTTCAAATTTTATAAAACTTTCACTCGCGCTGTTCTTACAGGGTTTCATGATCTTCTTCTTCCTTGGCACTACAACCTCGTGAGGTCTTGGCCTGCTATTGATAGCTCTCTATGACTTAGTTTTACCCGTAGCTGGATAGTCAGTCCTGCGTACGGGGAGGCGGTCCGCCGGGATTCGAACCCTGGTCCTGCCGTGTGAAGACCGGCACCGTTATCGTATACACCACCGGGCCGCCCCCGGGTTTCATGATGAGAACTGGATTTTTCGTGCCTTGGTATTTCGATATAAACTGCTCGATGTCATCTTCCGGCTGCAAAAAATAAGAATGTCAATAGAAACCCGAAACATTCGTTTATACAAAATACGTACGTATCCATTTAACAACGCTCTCGAGCAAGTTCACTATCTTTTGTGACCCATGATTTATTCGCTTGGCTTCACGTGTCGGCGTTTTCTGTTTCACAATGAGCAGCAAATATCCACACACAGAGCAAGAGTGAATTCGCAACCAATATCATCCACACACAGAACAAGAGTAAACTGGCTACTTTGATGTTGAAATGATAGATGAAAGACGGATCCAAAGCGTGATTTAGCTGCACTTTCAGTAAAAATTGCTGAATTTCAGTGATATGTGTCTATAATTACTGATCAGCAGTAAAAAATAAAATACTGAAAGGCATTCAGTAAATTGGTTTACTGAAGTCCAGCAAAAAAGTGACATGAAAGCTGAAAATCAGTTAAATGATCTATTACTGAATGCTTTCAGTAAAAAAAAGTACTGAAACCAACTTAGAAAATTGGACGACTTCGAAGGTGCGATCACCTATCTGTACATCACCCCTGCGTAAATCAGTGTTTGTTAGCAGGGCCGCTGGTGGTGTCACCATCATTTTGGTTTTTGCCTCGTTGATCTCCAACCCGAGGTTCAGTACCGCATGCTCGATCCTTTGGTAAGCTTCTGCTACATAGGAGAGCCTCAAACCAATGATGTCTATGTCACCAGCGTATGCCAAGATCTGGAGTGACTTATAGAAGATGGTCCCCGAAGTTTCCACCTCCGAGTCTCGGATGGCCCTCTCTAGCGCCAGATTGAATAGGAGGCAAGCAAGCCCGTCTCCCTGGCGCAGACCCTTGGTTGTAGCAAAGGGACCTGAGAGTTTTCCATCCACCTTCACCTGGCATGTGATGTTGGTCATTGTC
>KZ064275.1:2177-20175 GCA_002091835.1 Anopheles maculatus | reverse complement strand
ACACAGTGCGATGATACAAAAATGTGTTTTATAAAGAGATTTGAATTCTTGCGACTTCATTCGCTTATGTTGCATTGACGAGATGTGACATTTTAGTGGTATCACAATTATATTAAGTGTGCAAGTGTGGTACCACAGTGCTGCACGACTGCATCACTAGTTACAAACCTTTGTACAGGTAGGCGGCAATACGACGGAACTCCGTTAGCTCGTGCTTTTCGAGCTTCTGCGCCAGCGCAATGTTGTCAAAGTTGTCGAACGCATCGATAGATGTGCGCAGTCCCTGGTAGTCTTCCTCGTCGATCAGCAACCCGTTCAGCGCTTCGTTAATTGCCTTATTGTTTAGGCTCTGCACCGAGCGCAGATACGTCTTGACGAGCTGCAGATGACCCTGCTTGGTGAAGAAGCTGACGGCGCGCGTGTGGTCCATGCGGGGTGCCAGCACCAGCAGCATATCGTTCAGCAGCAGCGGCTTGTAGTCGAGATAGAACTGTATCGCTTTGTAGTACAGCTCGATGTTGGCCACCTTGGTGATGATGTCCTTGAAATGGCCTTCGCGCCACGCCTCGGACGGATGCGCCATCATGGCCAGCACGGCATTATCGTACTCCTCGTACTTGTCGTACAGGAACACGAGCTCGGACCACAGGTGCGCCTGTTCGGCCGCACGCAGCACCTTCGGAATGTTGACGCGCGACCAGAACAGCTCGAGATGTTCCCGCATCTTGGCCGGCTTGTACTTCGAGTACAGTATGGCGAGCTCGGTAAACATGCCCATGTGGGCCCGTTCCAACCCGAGGGCGGCCTCCAGCAACCCGATCAGCTCCTCGAAGTAGCCCCGATCCTGATAGTAGTTGATCAGATCCTCCAGCTCGTCCGCGTGCACCACTATGTGCAGGCCGCACATCTGCGCTAGCCGGAACTCTTCCGCGTCGACACAGGCAAAGCACACCTCCTTCCAGGTGCGGGTCGAGTTGGCCTTGCGCGCCCCATCCACCGCACCCTGGAACTCGCGCAGATGCACCAGCGTGATCGCAAGCCGGGCAAAGTTGCTCACATTGTTGTACAGCAGCTTGGCCGCCTCGTACATGCGATCGTTGAAGCAGCGATCGCCAATCTTCTGAATGTCGGCATGGTTGGGTCCCGACACGAACTCCTCCAGATCGGCCAACCGGCCGGTGCGTGCGTACGCGTAGATCAGCTCACTCTCGATGTAGCTTTCGCGTGCCTTCTTGCGGGCCATCTGCAGATACCGTACCAGATCCTCCCACGAATCGTTCTTGCTGGCCGTTTCGACCACATCGATGTACGCGCTCGGATCGTCCGCCTTGATGTAGCTATCGATCGCTTCCTTCACCAGGCCCTGCTGCAGCTGGGCCCGGGCCAACTGGGACCATACGGCCGGCTCGTTACAGCGCTCGGCAAATTCGTTCGCCCGCTCCAGATTGTTCACCTGCTCGATCAGCACCTGGATCGCCGACGTGTTGACATCGAACTTTTTGAATATCGCGAACGCCTCCTCGTACAGCTCGTTGTTGATCGCAATGTTGGCGATGTCGGGCGCATCGTAGTTGTCCAGCCGGTTGATGTAATCCATCACCCGGCTGCGATCCGCCTTAATCGCCGTCAGGATGAGCAGATTCTGCAGATTGCGATGGTCGGAAAAGACGGACGAATCGAGCACAATCTTCTCGAGCAGCTCGATCAGCTCGTTCGGCAAATCGGCCGTCATGAACGCCTTCACCGTGACGGAAATGTCATCCGGATCTTGCGTCTCGGACAGTGCCGTCTGGACGACCTGATCGATCAGCTGCCGCTTGTAGGGGTTTGCCTCCGACAGCACTTCCGCCCACAGTTCCGCATCGCGACGACGCACCAGATAGCGAGCTTCCGATTTGAACAGCGAATTCTCGTTGCACACGGCAATCAGCTCCCGGTCACACTGGCCCCGTTCGTACGCGACACAGGCCAGATGCGGATCACGCTTCTCGCAGTAGCGTCCCACCACCCGACTGTCGTAGAACTGGTTCTCCTTCAGGAACCGCTCCGGATTGTTGTTCGAATCGATGTAGATCTTGGCAAGCGCATTGTGTGTGGCTGGCTCGACGCAACCCTCGTGCACGCGCGACTCCAACCACGGCAGCAGCAACTTCAGCCGGTTACGCTTCTCCACCTCCTCCACCAGCTCGTCCGTGGAGAACTGTCCCTTCACGACCAGGATCAGATTCTTGATGATGTCCTCGGAGCAGTCGACATCCAGCAGACCGCCCACAACCACCGGCAAACGCGATGGGTTCACCTTCTGCACGTAGATCTCGATGTACTTCTGCAGACTGTTGCGGTACAGGTAGAGCACCAGATCGTGCACAAAATCGAACCGATCGCACACGATAATCAGCGGCAGCTGATCGGTAAGCTTCGCCTCCTTCAGGAAGTTCTTCACCCGCTCCGCATTGTAGCAGTTCGACTCGCGGCAGATCCGTTCCACCTCCTTGATCTGGTTCGTCTTGCACGCGGCCTGAATGTACTTGAAGTGCACCTCCGGATCCTGGCTAAAGTTGACAATCGACCCCAGGAAGTAGAACAAACCTTCGTAGCTCTTGAAGCCTTCGAACAGATCGATCAGCGCTTTCGTGGTCAGCTGCTCATGATACTTGGTCGCAATCTGGACGCAAATCTGCAGATTCTGACGAATGTTGGCGGTCAGCATCGCCTTCAAACACTCGAGCGAATCCTCCACCGAGAGGGTGCCGAAGAACCCTACCAGCCAATCACCGTTCAGCAGCTGCGTGTGCACGACCGCCCGCTTGATGTCGTACAGGTCGGTGTAGTGTTCGAGGGCACGCTGCAACAGGCCAGCCTTTTCGCACAGCTGCGCAATGTGGGCCCGATCGTAGTGCGTGAACATGGCGTTGCCGAGGATGGCGTCGGCGACCTGCGGTGCCGACATCAGGTTCATCTCGAGCAGACGCGTCTGCAGCGCACCTTCCGCGGGACGATTGTTCTTGAGCGCATCGAGCAGGAACGCGGTACACTGCTGTACCATGTTCTGCTCCATGAAGATGTCCACGATCTGGTTAATGTCGGCGAGCGGTTCCTCGTCCGCTACCAGCATGCTCGCAAACCCGGAACCCTGCTCGGGATTCGTGCGCATTACCGACCGCAGCAGAAACACATAGTCCGGGCTGTAGTTAACCTTCTTCGCGTACAGCACAATCTTCTGGAACTGGCCGGTTTCGGCGAAACACTGGATCACCTTATTCGGCACGTTCGAGCGCAGATAGATCGAGAGGGCGAGCGTCGGATCGGACGGTTTGACCAGATCGCCCAACTCCTCGCTACACTCAAGCTTCTCCTCCTTCAGCCACTTCTCGCACAGCTGCTTGCGGCCCTGCGCCAACACCGGACGGCACAGTTCGAGCGATTCGTACTTGTTCAGCTTGCCCTGATCGAGCAGAATGCCGAAATATTGCAGCAACGGTGGGGAGTTCGTACCCGGCTGGGCGGGCACCTGCTGAAACTTTTGGATCGTCTGCGGCGTACGGAGAATGCCTTTCGGGGCAATGGCGGCCACCTTAGCCGCTTCCGCAAACTGCCCATTCTGGAACAGTTGGTTGAACTTGCGCACAAACAGATCCTCCGCACCGGACAGATTGTTTCGCACCGCCATACGCAACGCGAGATCGGGATTCTGCAGCACAGTGTTGATGTACGGGATGATTTGCTCCTCGTCCACCGTCACCGACAGTACCTGGCCCTTGCGGTTCACACCGATAATGCCACCGCTCGATTCGTGCGGTGCCGTCACAAAGATCGTGTCGCCCGAGATGCGGTTCATGTAGATGCAGGTCGCCGTCTCAATGTCGTACATGTGGATGTAGCCGTACTTGGTGATCAGGTAGATCACATCGTACCGGGGCGACACTTGCATCGCGACGGGGAAATCGCTTTGCGCTTCCGGCGGGAAGAACACATCGACCGCTTTCTTCGTGAACGCCACATTACCGGCTGGCGGTGTACCGACCTCGATGATGTGCAGCTTGGCTGCCGTTTGCGACCGAACGGCGAAACAGAACAGTGTCGACAGTTCCTTGTTTTCCTCCATCTTGAAGGTGGCAAACGAGGCGGCGTGACCCTCGATCGCTTGCGAAACCTTGCGCTCCACCGAGTATAGCTGCATCGCGCCAATCACACGGTTCTGCTGTGCCGAAATACCTGCGGAAAGGATTAAGGAAGCGCATTTAAAATACTCTGCCTCGCCAGCACAAGAGAGGGAAAATGATTATACTACTCACCAACTAGCAGCAGCCATGCTTGCTTCGGATCGGTGCGATAGTTGATGATCTGACAGCCGTTCAGTGACGAGTGGCGCTCGAACATCTTGATCGGCGTCGAGTCGCCTTCCATCGACCAATGGTACACGGACGTTTCCGTCACCAGGGACAGCGTGTTGAGCGTGATCCACTTCCAGAACACCACCTCCTCCGTCATCGTGTGCGCCTTCATCTTCGATTTCATCTCGATGTTGAAGATCTGCAGCGTCTTCTGCGCCTTCAGTGCGATCACTTTGCTCGCCGGGTTCATGATGGCCGAATCCGCACTGATCGGGCGCCGGATTGGGTTCTGTGCGTCGTTCATGTCGATGATCACGACCTGCGCCGTCTCACCCACCTTCTCCCGCACGCAGATAAACTTGTCCGACTCCATCGTCAGATTGGTGAACGAGATCGAGCTCGCATTGATGTTGATGTTGGTGAGCTACACACCATCGCACCAGGCCGAAACGAAAATTACCATGGATACCGCCCAGATAGGCACGCATGTATGTTCGCAACCAAACGCAGCAGCACAGCAGCAGCAGCAGTAGCAACAGCAGCAGTAGCAGTAATCAGTCGGGGAGTTTCGGTTGAAACGATAACAGGACAGCATCAGTGGACGCGTGGAAACAGCACGGACGAGATTCGTCGTTTGGCAGTGCGCGCAAACATCCAGCGACAGGAAGAGAAATGGAAAACGAAAACAGAATTCCGATAAGAAAAATATTCTTCTCTGGTTTTTTGCAGACGTGGTTATATGCTAGAGTTGCTGCTAGTTCGTTTATCATTTATCAAGGCTTTGGACATATTTCATTTACATTGACGTCCCGACAATAAAATGCAGCATCCACCCACACTATTATGAAGCCATCAAACTATAAAACTAAAGCGGTCAATAAAATTGCATCCTGCTGCCCAAGGGAAATTAAATTTCCCGTCTGGAAGATACGACGGACTGTCGTCGTCTTTCCTTCTACTATCTTTAGCCGCTATCAACGGACACAGCACACACAGGATATGGAAACCTGTGCTCGAGAAAAGCTCTCCCTCCACGCCTCCAGGGCGCTTGGGAAAATTGACGCCAGTTGCCCCAATACCAGTGCCAAGAGAAAGAAGAGCCATCATTGCGTAATGTCAAATCGCTCGTTTCCGTTTTCTTTCCCCACACAACACTGGTTATAGATACGTTTTAGTGGAACACAGGCGCATAGAGTGGTGCTTGCTGTCCCTTTTTGTCCCCAACTCGGGCGGCCGCTTTCTCCTCTCACCCATTTCCTGTCGTCCTTTCGGGTGCAATCGATTTCTCACTCACTGGAACACGTCTAAATGTTGCCAGTTCTGGACGTTCAAAAATTGATCCAAAAAGCACTAAAACGTGTGACTCATTCTCCATAGCAGCAGTGTTTTCGTAATAAGAATGCTCTATCGTCACCAACATTAAAAGGGGCGTCACAGTATTCTCTGTGACACATGACCAAACACCATTCCTGCATTGTCTCCCACTTTAATTTCTTTTGCATCTCAACAGCATTGCCATAGTTACAATGCAGAGCAGTGTGTTTAAAGAGGGATGTGCAGCGCAATTCTAGGTCATTGACGACACGTCGCTTTTTTTCGTATTTTATCTTCATAGAAATTCAATCACAGCAAGCGTGTTAGAAACTCACCTGTAAATGCTCCTGAAAGCGTATCGGAAGTTGTTGCGACATTTTTCAGCTGCGCTTATTCACTACTATATATATAACTTTCCTTGCTAATCACTTATGGTTATGTTATTTTCTTAGTTTGATAGTTAATTTAGATAACAACTTATACTGTTTGACATGCACTTTCACTTATTCACGTTGATTTACACTAACGTTTTCCCGTTTTTTTTTCTCTCTCTCTCTCGCGCTGCAGGACGAACACGTACGAATGTTGATGATGTTGTGGTACACGGCCCTAATCCTTTTCAAACGGTTTTCCGTGACACCTTACTATGAAAAGAAACAAATATTTAGTATGGTTTTGGCACTACTATTTTTCGGCTCAACTAGACACGATTCCACTGCTGTTTAACACTACCAGCCTTAGCCAAAGACCGCAACAAGACCCGCAATGAGTACATGTGGCTTTGGAACCTGTTCAAATGCAGCACACACACCGAAGAATCGCCTGCTTCGGCGGCCGACACAATGTTGAATGATACTCCGGTCGTACCACTGCCCGCAAACAGCGTACGCATACACGCATTACACATTAAGCCTACTTTACATTTCAATCACAGTAACCCATTTGTAGACGTTAAAACATATCGCTTTAATTGTTGTTGCCCTGCTTAATTTAAACACTTGTTCCGCGTGTAGTGAGGTGCAATACAGGATACACAAGAGCTAACCTTTCTGGTCATTTCAGTTAAAAAGTGAAATCATCTGATTTATTCGTGATTTTTGTGACATGGGGAATGTAACGATATGTTGACACTTGTCGCAAAGAACTATTATGAGCGAACAACACATATTAACAACATAACGGAGCAAAGCCGCCGCTGGTTCCTTGTGTATGTGCATTGAATAATTGAATTCCAATATGGCCGTTCCCAGTTTGCAGAACCTTTAAACACACATCTTTGTGAGCTGCTAGCACAAGCAAGTACCATGCATCTTTACCAATGTGTCCTATTTTCGCCAGCCTTATGCTATTGTTTTTTTTTTCATTACTTTTTTGATATAGGATATCAAAGCCAAACATTCGGCGCAGCGTACGAATAAAACTGGATAAATGACGATGGTCACATCGCGAGAGCGCGAGAAAGAGACGGATACAGGATAGCATAAAACGGATGCACCAATACCAATTGCCGGCGATGAAAAGCACCTTCATATGTTGGTGTGTGCGAGCGAACTCTAGTGTAACGGGAGAAGCGAAGAAAACAACTCACTTCCCGAAAGGTAAATTAAATTATCTTTGACTATTGAAATTTCTGTCGAGTGTTTGTTTCTTGTGCACGAAAGCGGGTCAGACACATTGCTACACGGTCCGGGGACGGACGGACCCCACCAAACGAGGGACCAGCGGTGGTACATATGTTGTAAGAGGAGCTTCTCCATTATTTCGACACCCATCAATCAGATTATCTCCGGTTCGTCCGGTTGCCTGAGCGCGTAAGTGAACTTTTTCATTCCCTATTAGCGGTCGGTCTGGTCGGGCACGGGTAAAGTAGTGTTGGTGTCAGTTTGTATCAGGTAACGTAGGCTGATGCCCCGCAGGTATTGCGCTCTCTCCCCTCTGTTTCCACTTCCTTTCTTGCACTGAGTAGCGGCGCAAGCAAAATGGCTCGTTGAGTCACTTTCTTCCTCCCGTTCATCAGGGAAGACCCCTGCCCCACACACTTCACACACACACACGCACGCACGCACACATACAAACACTAAGGTAGCCAAGTGCCACATCACTTCATCGCTGGGTGCCTCCGCCCATCATCGCCTGCTACTGCACAGCTCGTCTCGCACTGCCGAATCGTTTATATTAAACGCAAAATTTGTACGGTAACATATCCGACCTACGGTGAAATATGCCGTTCGATATCGTATCAAAAGAACGTCACCACCATTTTCTACGAATCGTGTGCCTCCCCAATCTAACTCATGCGTAATCTCACAAATGGTACCAATTTTCAACACCTTCCTTCATTACACGGAAAACACGATTGGGTGCTAGTGGAAATTAGTTAGCTCTTCTCGTATTACTCATCATCTCGCGAACTCGGGAGGAGAAAACGGATACTGCCGTCGTCGTCGTAACTACACAAAGCGCACCTCCCACTCAACGATGCGCATAATTTTTCTCAAACAGCTTTTTTGCTCGTAACACTTGTCCGTTGATGGCAAGGTGCGCTTTGTGCTGGTGCCTTTTAACGTTCATTCATGTGATTGGCGACACCAGTCTACGACCTAAATGAGCGGCATTTAAACACATCGGGAACAAATTAAAGCACAAATTCACGAAAATTTTACCCGTGAGACGCGCACACACACACAACACACACGCACGAAAGCCGTCAGATGAGTTGCAAGTTGGAAAATGAAATGCGGTAAAAGTTCGTTTATCCGTTGCCCATCGTCAGCGGACCCGGATAATCGAACAAAACGGATAATATGACATACACTGCCCCTATGGGCTTCCTCGTACAGTAGAGTCTACACGGTTCTATTTTATTCAACATATGAAAAATAATTATTTAACGGGCACGTTTTAATGGGGTTGCATTCAATGCTTTTTCGAGTCGGATTTACCCAAACCCAAGCTAACAAAAATGTACAACACAATTCAGTTTCAATTTAACACAAAAAAGGTCATTTTAACTTCAATTTATTACCTACTCTTAGTAACTAGGAAACAAAATAACCAACCAAATTAAAAAATACGCTTTTAAAAATATTATTTTTCCGCCCTGTAATACATTCGACTGCTTGCCAAACGCTTCTGAATTTGATCGAATGTTTTGCCCTTCGTTTCTGGCACAAATAGAAACACGAAAATTGCACCTAGCAAACAGAATCCACCAAACAACCAGAACGTGCCCGCCTCTCCTAGCCCATTACGAAGCGGATTAAACGTTTTGCTCAACATAAACGAAAGTGCGTAGCTGGTAAAGGTTGCCAGTGAACTAGCGAGATCCTTTACATCGATTGCAAACACTTCACCAATCATGATCCACGGTACTGGTCCAAAACCGATCGAAAACAACGTTACGAAGATGGATAGCGCCAGCACTGGTAACCATTCGAGATTTTCCACCTGTGCTGGATTGGTGTGCAACAGCTGGAAGTACACACCGAGGACAATATGCGAGGCGCACATTATTACGGCGGATATCATCAACAGCCAGCGACGGCCGACTCGATCGACTGTAAAGGCGGCCACCAGTGTACCAAAGACCTGCATCACACCTACGATGATCGTAGCCACTTCATGATTAAGCGAATCCGAAGCATTCTTGTGAATGAAATATTATGATACAAAAAGAGGGTAGTTAATTTAATGAAAAACGAGCAGCTTCAATTTATGACTCACCATGAAAATGTCTGTGGCGTAAAACAAAACTGCATTGATACCGGACATCTGCAGAAATGTGACTAGCCCAATCATGGCAAACAGTGCGCTTAACGTTTCTGGAGTGATTAAGGATTTTTTAAGCGACTTTTTGGGTTGATTCAATAGTGCATCCTGCTGCGTTTGGAGTAGTTCTATCTCTGAAAATGCATCACATTTAGGGCCTCGCAGCCACTTCAGCGTTTCTATAGCTTTGGTCTTATGTCCTCGTTTAAGCTGAAATTGTTTGGGATTGGGAAACATAGTATTATTAGCGAATGTCTTTTCAAAGCGTATTATGAATCTCACCAAACACGGTGGGGTTTCGGGCATTAGCATAAATATTGGTCCAAACAGTAGCACAATAAAGCCAGAAATTATGTTCAGCTGAAACACATTTACACCAACCGAAATACTGAACGACATCAGCATTCCTAGGTTGAGCATGAGCTGGAAAAAACTGCCCACAGTGCCACGGATTCGTTGGTCCGCGATTTCTCCTATGTAGATCGGAACCGACATAGAGTAAGCGCCAGCAGCAAATCCCTGCAACAATCTGCCAAGATACATCATCGCGACAGCTTGAGCCCAGGTCAGCAATACCCATCCTGTTTAAAAAAAAACACACACAGTAAATGCATTATAATGGCAAACCATCGCTAAACAAACAATCTAACATAAAAAACACTCACCCAAAAGCAGTGGCAAAACGAAAAACAGTATGGTATTTTTACGTCCTTCGGACTTCATCATCAACCCGCAAGGTATGGCCGCCAGAGCACCCCCAACAGGCATAAACGCAATAGCCCAAGAAAATTGATCATCGGACAGATCGACGTTGCCTTCACCATCTTCCAAGATCCGTGGTCCTGCTGGGGCGGACCAACCGAATACCATTCCGATCGTAAGTACGCCATAGGAAGCTGTAACGAAACAATGATGATAGCATGAAAGAAAGCTCATTCAAACCGGCACAATCTGGGTGGGCGATAAGAAATGGGCAATCGATCAAATTAATATTCCAGAAGTGGCGGAATTGATATTTGATTGTAATATGCCTTGATCGTTCGCTTATCAGTCCGCTTTTGAGCACGTGCTGGTTTTGCGTGCAAAACAGAAAAACAAAAATGCTACAAATTTGTGCAATCCATAGATTGTTTACAACTTTTCTTGCTTATCATTGCGGAAGTTATGTTATGACATAATAATTAAAGGTCTAGGTCGGTCTGGTGGTCTAGGCGAAGGGATGCCGAGAACTGTGCATCTCCATCTCCGGCAAAACAAATTATTCACTAATCTGATTATAATAGGCGGCTTAAGACCTCTCAAGTTTGCAGTGCCAAAGCAAAAGATTGAAAATTAAGGGTCAACTGATTTATATACCGAAATGTTTCTTCTCAATTCTCAAAAGCTGCGTAGTGAAAGTGCTTTTATTGAGCAACTTTCACCGCGTCTTGTGTAATGAAATGTGATTCAAGTCGATTTATACACTGTTCTGATTTCAGGGAGTGTGACCGTACACTTGGCCACAAGAATTAACTATGCAAATACTTGATATAGATTACTCTATTAGTCAATGTAAGAGGCCGTTATGACCTAACAGCGGTCGGTAAGCAAAGAAAGCAACATTTTCACTTTTAGTTCAGCATTTAGCTTCACAATGTAATTAACACTTCACAAAACACCTGAGAACTTAGTTTCGGAATGCGCATTAGCTACCTGCCAATGCTGCGATGTATTGGTTTTGATGTGGGAAATAGTACGGTAGCTTGCCCATCCTTGCGCGCGGAATGCGTACCACTTAACAGTTTAAAATCAAAATAATCACTGGCAAAGATAGCGGTCTAACGGTAGCAACGAACCATTTCCCACACAAGCACAGTAAAGCCCACAATGGTTGATAAGGTGAAATCGAAATCGCTCTCTTTTAGAAGGATTTTATGTTATTTTTTTGTAGCGATGCGTTATCAACTTCTGAACTAGACCGATACGCGCTGTGATTGATGAATCATGCAACGTAATCCGTTGTGTGTTTGTGAGAGTACTTTCGTTAGGTTTTAGATGACTGTGTTCCGTTTTTGTTTGTTTGCTTTGCAAACACGTGTTTAATCCCGTGATATTTTTGAATAGGTTAAAAAGATTTAAATAGATTTTCGAATTGCATTGTGAAATCAGCAGTACCCTATGTGTACGGCTCGGTAGTTTAGAAATAGCAGCACCGATTTCTATCATTACAGGCCTGGTTCAAATCCCGTCGGGAGCGTTCTCGCGTACGCAGGACTGACTATCCCGCTGCGAGCAAATTAAGTCAAGGATTAGCTTTAATTTAGTAAGAAGTTTTTATTTAACTTCATTTTTAACGTTAACCACACTGTTGACGCTAAACAAATTTAAAAAAACTGAGTCGCGTAAAAACTGGCCAATTTAAACGTTCCTGCCCGATATGTTGTACCAATTGATTCGCAACTGTCAAAGCGGTGTATGTGTCGGTGCAAAAGCGTTTGAACAGCAGCAATGGACGGACCTGGCTTGTATACATTTTGTTTATAGGCGTCAAACGCCTATTTGACATCGGCAAATATCACCGCGAGTGGCATTTTCTTTTCCCACAGCAGGACGTTGTTGTTTACCGTAGCTTTCGATTTGCAATTTCCATACTTGTACTTTTTTCTGCGCGCTTGCTAATTCCGGTAGGGGAATTAACTACGTTCGTGTGTTTGCTACAGTCTGGCGCATTTCCTTTCGAGTCCGCTATTTGCTGCGCGTTAACGACGCCCGGGAAATGACACAACAACTGAAGGATCAGCTGAAGTTTGATATAGTTGAGTGTCGCGTGTGGTTTATGATTTAAATATCTCAAGCATATGTGAGCTTCCAACAAATCTTTTCCCATTTTTCAGGAATGGGGACACGAGCGGCTGGTTCGGGCACAGCAAACCGTAGAAATACGACCGTTTGATGTAGAATCATGGTCACTGCTGGTTCGCGAAGGGCAAAGCCGGCATGTAAACGAAGTATGCAATAGCAAGGGGCAATCGTGTGGGTGCAAACATTGAAGCTGTGCTTTGCTTTTTAGGTACGATCACTGTACGAATCGCTGGTGTGCGTGTTTCCGACGACCGCCCGCTACTGGAAGGTGTACATCGAGCAAGAGATGAAGTACCGTAATTATGAGCGTGTTGAGAAGCTGTTTCAACGCTGTTTGGTAAAAATTCTCAACATCGATCTGTGGAAGCTGTACCTGACGTACGTGAAGGAAACGAAGGCCGGTCTTAGTACACACAAGTAAGCGCACGTTGTCCACTAGTCTAGTTTAGAGAGAAGCTTGTAACGTGTTCTCCCTTTTTTCTCCGCTAGAGAAAAGATGGCGCAAGCCTATGATTTTGCGCTGGAAAAAATTGGTATGGATCTGCAACGCGCTCGGAAGCTATGCGGAAAATCAGAAGATCACTGCCGTCCGGAAAGTGTACCAACGGGCGGTCATAACGCCGATCATCGGCATCGAGCATCTGTGGAAGGATTATATCGCGTTCGAGCAAAACATTAATCCGATCATATCGGAAAAAATGAGTGTGGAACGATCGCGCGATTATATGAACGCGAGACGCGTTGCGAAAGAGCTGGAAATCGTAACGAAGGGACTGAACCGGAACCTGCCGGCAGTACCACCAACCGTTACAAAGGAGGAGGTTAAACAGGTGCGTGTCAACCGGTGAAGCGGATCCAGGATGAGCGTGTGTGTGTGTGTGTGTGTGTGTGTGTGTGTGTGCTGATACCTTTCCTCCTTCCGTTAGGTTGAGCTGTGGAAAAAGTACATCGCATTCGAAAAATCGAATCCGCTGCGCAGTGAGGACAATGCGCTGGTAACACGCCGCGTAATGTTTGCGATCGAACAGTGTCTGCTGGTGCTCACCCATCATCCGGCCGTGTGGCATCAGGCGGCCCAGTATCTGGATCAAAGCTCGAAATTGCTCGTCGAAAAAGGGGTATGTCGCGTTTGTTTGTGCGAATCGAGAGGCCATCTCTGTTGCTCACGTGCTTTTTTTTCGCCCCCACCACCCATTTTCATAGGATCTCAATGCGGCCAAAGTGTTTAGTGACGAAGCGGCAAACATTCTCGAACGTGCAATCAACTCGGTGTTGAGCAGAAACGCACTGCTCTACTTTGCGTACGCCGATTTTGAAGAAGGACGCCTGAAGTACGATAAAGTACACCAGATGTACAACAAGTTCCTCTCGATCAACGACATCGATCCGACGCTGGTGCGTACGATCCTTCCTTTCGTAGCTTCCACCATTCATCTTCCTAACGTTACCCGTTACAGGCTTACATTCAGTATATGAAATTTGCTCGCCGAGCAGAGGGAATAAAGTCGGCGCGGGCCGTATTCAAGAAGGCACGCGAGGACGTTCGATCCACCTACCATGTGTTTGTGGCGGCGGCACTGATGGAGTACTACTGCAGCAAGGACAAGGATATTGCGTTCCGCATATTCGAGCTGGGGTTGAAACGGTTCGGAGGAAGTCCCGAGTACGTCATGTGCTACATTGACTATTTGTCGCATTTAAACGGTACGGGGTTTGTGTTTTCTCTGTCTCGCGAACTATAAATGGTAATCGTTTTCTTTCCTTTCCTTTCGCTAGAGGACAATAATACCCGCGTTCTGTTCGAACGGGTGCTGTCGTCGGGTGGACTAACACCTCAGCTTTCGGTCGAAGTTTGGAATCGATTTCTCGAGTTTGAGTCCAACATTGGCGATCTGTCCAGTATTGTGAAGGTTGAACGGCGTCGCAGTGCCGTGCTGGAGAAGCTGAAAGAGTTCGAGGGTAAAGAAACGGCCCAGCTAGTTGATCGGTACAAGTTTCTCGATCTGTATCCTTGCTCATCGTCCGAGCTGAAATCGATCGGGTACAGTGAAACGCGCGGCATGCTCAGTGTGACCGGTGTAAAACCACCGGCTGCCCCCGTACCGGAACAGCCGGAACAGCGGGCACAGATTGCACGGCCCGACTTCACCCACATGATACCGTACAAACCGAAGCCGAACGCGTATCCGGGCGAGCATCCGGTGCCGGGCGGTGCCTTCCCGCAGCCGACTGCATTGGCCGCACTGTGCGCCATTCTGCCACCACCCACAAGCTTCCAGGGTCCGTTCGTGGCAGTGGATAAGCTGATAGAGGTGTTCGATCGTATACAGCTGCCGGAAGGTAAGTGTGTCCGCCTTTTATATCGTTGTTTTGCAGCTATTAATCCAATCGAACGAACGGCTTTTTAGTTCCACCGCCACCGAGCGATAGTACGGCCGATTCGCGCCTGTTTGAGCTGGCTAAATCGGTTCACTGGATCGTGGACGATAGTATCTACGCGAGCGAAGGTGGCCTGCGGCGACGTCGTATGGCACCGGGCGGCGAGGACAGTGACGATGAGGCAGTGGCACCGGCCCCACCCGCTAACGACATTTACCGGCTACGGCAGCAGAAACGCTTCAAATGAACGCGCATCCGTATGCTGAGATGTAGCGTGTTCTGGGGACAGTGTGTTTTTCCCTTGTCCCTTGGGGAGGAAGAATATGTAACTGTTAAATATATGGATCATAAGAAGCGGGCATGCTTCGATACTATTTTAAAAGCATCCACGACTCACGGCTAATGATCTGTGTATATTATTGGATGGGTGTGTGGATGTGGTGGTCGGTACACGTCAGTACAAACTACAGCAAAAAGTAAACCTTTTTATTAATAAAAACAACAATCGACAGTCTCTGTCCCAAATTGGCACTAACAACAACAAAACTCAACAAGAAAGAAAAGAAAACATACACCGAAACACATGTTTTGCGTGTTTAATGTCACTGTCGTTTCGCTTCTAGGAAGTTTGGATAGTTTTATTGTGCAAAAATACGATAATAACTGAAGAGCGTGTCGGTTCCGTCCACAAAAGAAAGACCACACCGAAGCTTCCGTGGCAATCCAGTGGCTTTACAGGAAATAAGGCGTAATGCGCTGGCTTGGTATGACGCGTTCTTCGTTCGGGACGGCTTTGAATATTTTCACCTGCGGGTCATAGAGGTCGGTAAAATCTAGTATCGAGGCCACATTACCGCACCGGTAACAGTAGTTTGGTGCCGACCAAACCGTCACCAGCGTACGATTGAACTGATAGTTGATGCCCTCGTGCACCAGCTGATGCGCTCGGCAGATTTGGAACAGATTGTTGATGCCCATGAAATCGCTCGTCACAAGCGACCCAAACAGCCAGCCGGCACCGCGTGGACTTTCCGCCCAGGTGTCAATGTCGTCCGGGTCGGACCACACCAGATCACAGAATGCGCCCTTGTGCGGGATCTCCTGATCGCGGTTAATCGTTCGTATCTGATCGAGCGTTTTGATCTCCGGGCTAAGGCCACCGTGCACGCACAGCACCTCATTATCAATTATCTGGAAGAGAACAAGCGGGGGACACATCCGTTATCACTTGTCACACACACACCTACAAGATGGTTGTGCTTACCGCGGCAATTGTAAGCAGATCAAACACTCGACAGCAATACTTCCACGGGCTGGCGTTACCGTACTTTGTGTAACATTCATCGTAAAATCCGTACACTTTGGTGATTTGGCGTGATTCGTGGTTCCCTCGGAGAAGCGTAATTTTGTTCGGGTACCGTGCCTGCAATGCAAATGGTGTAAAACAGTACATGCAGCAGTACTCCACCACACAGCAGCACCACAATACTTACCTTCAACGTAAGCAAACGCGTAAACGTTTCCAGACTGTAATATCCTCGATCGACAAAGTCTCCCATGAAGATGTAGTTCGTGTCCGGTACATGGCCACCGGTGCGGAACAACTCCTCCAAATCGTAAAACTAGACGCGGAAGCAAAGGAAGGATGTGGCATGTGGATAAAGGGAAATGAAAATAGACCTGCTGCCCGGCAAAACGATAAATTTCGATCGCGACCACTCGGGCCCAGCGAGCACGGCAAGTGGGGCCGTTTATATTCTTATCACCTACACGCACCTAACGACGGTGACGCGCGTGATTCACGCTAAATATATACGCATTGAGTGGATGAAATGTGACGAACAGAAAAAACGAACGAACGAACGAACCTGTCCATGAATATCGCCGCAAACGGTGACGGGTGTGCTGACGGGCTGTACGTTCGATTCCTCCATTAGCAGCTCGCACACAATGTCGCACAACTTTTTGAGATCATTTTCCGGCAGATACTTGCACTGCTTCGCGATCTCTATCCACTGATCTAGTTCCGAAGCCATGGCTCCGTTTTGGTGATGAATACTTGTGCGAGGTAGCTCTCCGATCGTTTTATCGCTCTACGGACGGTGATATGCGGGGTGGCTTATTCTTTGCGAAGAAACAACACAATGCGAGTCACCCCAGTTCTCTCTGCCACTATCTGACACCTGATGTCAAACAAGTGCCAGAGTCAAGATGTGTACAGCTAGTGGTCGAGATTGTTGGTGGCTTATTTTTTCGACCCGATTGCTACTTAATTCAGTGTTGTATCTTTATTTTTTATTAAACCACGATGCATGCTTTAAATTGGCTGACTATTGAATAAATAATTACACTTTAAAGGCCCCTATTCGGGAAGGATAAATTAATCATGCTAAACCTGCTCGCGGCACACCTCATCCACACGTATCTTGCGAGCTGTCAAAGCGAGGGAAGGATAGAGCGAAAGAAAAAGAAACTCTGCGCAATCAATCGATCGGCAGGCAGGAAAAATTGAGTTTTTCACCTCGGCAAGACAGGAAAAGCTCTGGTTCTGGTGTGTCCGCTGTGCGTCCGCGAATTCCGTGATTGCATTCGTGCAATAATGTAGTGCATTCCGTACGATTCACACGGTCCCACAAACGCGAAGTCATACTCGAACGGTGCGAAAAGCTAGCTAGCTTGCGAGATAAAAAGAAACCCCTATTTTATCCAGCCGCCACACACTCCCACAGCCACCGACGACGACGACGACGTCGAACGCGGCCAAAAGGCGTATATTCGAGATATTGGAGTGCTGTTGTGAACACTGCGAGCGAGCAGAAGAAAATTAAGGGCTGTGCGTGCGTTCTTGCGTGCGTCCGTCACTGCTGTTCGCTACGGTGGCCGCGGGTGAAGGAGAAGCAATTACGTGAAAGTTGTGAAGAAGTGTCGACCGACCGACGGGTGTTCAGTACCGAGAAGCAAGCGAGAGTGATTGTGCGTCGTGTGACTATACGGGCCAGCCCACGATAAACGACGGACCGGACAAAGCGCACTGACGGGCGTTTGTTCTAGCTCGCAGGGGGAACAAAACAGTGACAAACAGCTCATCTACGGACAGAGTCCACCACAATGGAGTCACTAATTCCGATCGTGAACAAGCTGCAGGATGCATTCACCCAGATGGGGGTGCACATGCAGCTTGACCTACCACAGATCGCGGTGGTTGGCGGCCAGTCTGCAGGAAAATCGTCCGTGCTGGAAAACTTTGTCGGAAGGTCAGTTTCAAAAGAAGGAAGTGGATGCGAAGGAATATTGGACAGCGAGGAGGGGGATGCTTTTGTCATACATTACTCATACAAATACGGCTCTCCTCAATCCCCCCC
>KZ064271.1:6216-20283 GCA_002091835.1 Anopheles maculatus | reverse complement strand
TAAAAGACTCGAGAAGGCCCCCCCTAGAACTATTTGTGTGCAGCACTGTAATCTGTCAATTTTATTGCACGGTAGTTTTTCATGCGGTCAAAATTTATTAAATAAATACAATTTCTATTATGCTGCAACACATATTCTACATATTCTATTATTGCCTGCTGCAACAATCCTCGATACCGCTCACGGTCTAGCGCCGTCGTCTGCCAATCCATTATCCCGGCCGTTCTGGCGGACGCATCAACGCCATCACTCCATCTCAGTTTGGGCCTACCACGCCTCCTCTGTCCATGTGGACGGCCTAAAAGGACTTTACGGGCTGGGTCGTCCGGTGCCATTCTCATGACATGACCAGCCCACCGGAGCCTGGCGAGCCTAATCCGCTGCACGATGGTAAGATCACCGTACAGCTCATAGAGCTCGTCGTTGTAGCGGCTCCTCCATTGTCCTTCCACCCGGTACAATACTTCCTTCAAATATGTTCGACATCAAAGGGGCAGTTTATTGGCCGAATAGTTCATCCGTTGCTAAACTGAAGAGATAAGATGATCCTTCGCCATCAAAATAAGAACATTATGCCGAACATTATGCAGAGCAACTTACTAATTAAAAGGCATATTTAAGTATATATTTCATGTTCTATTTGGTCTCTAGAAAGTACTTTAAGCAATAATAGAAATTGTATTTATTTAATAATTTTTGACCGCATGAAAAAACACTGTGCGACAAAATTGACAGATTACAGTGCTGCACACAAATACAGGGTTTATCAGTCCAGTTCAAGTATTGAACGGACGTTTTCAAATTCGTAAAACGCAAGCTAAAACTGGCACGATAGAATTCAAGCTTGGAAAGCCAATTCAAAGTAGTAAATCAACACCTCAAAATCGTAACACTGATTCTCAAATCCATCAATTGTTTACCGTGAATTCCGTTTTGTCGGCTGTTTGTGACTATGGGCATAGAGATCGGATAATAAGTCCACAATTTTTGTTTTATTTTTTGGCTTCGATTATTTAACAAAGACAAGTTAGAAAATACAGTACAACTCACTGTTTTGGGTAACATTACTATGTTAATTTATTTGTGCTAATACTAAGTATTTTTCCTAGAAGAGCATGCGGCACAAAAATGTACACCTTTGGGTATGAACGAGAATAAATCAAGGTAAACTTCCCCAGAGGAACTTAAAACGGCCTTTCTTATCCTTGCGAACTCCGGGCGCGGCAATCTGGTGGCTCCAGAGAGGAACATATTGGAGTTATAAGAAAAAACTGGTGCAGTTGTAATAAGTGCCTCGTAAGTGGGACCCGGTTCTAGGGCTACCTGACCCGGAAATTTTATAAGTGTTTCTGTCGTCTCCCGCCCTCCCCGGCCTGGTACACCCCGCCCCCAGGGAAGAGCTCCTCGGAGCTAGGAAGCCGGAAGCCCGCCCTCTCCGGTCTGGTACACCCCACCCCCAGAGAAGAGCTCCTCGGAGCTAGGAAACCGGTCGCCGCTCGACGCCGCCGCTGCCAAGGAGGTAGCCGCCCGTCGCTTGCCGCCCACCGGTCGCCGCTCGACGCCGCCGCTGCCAAGGAGGGAGCCGCCCGTCGCTTGCCGCCCACCGGTCGCCGCTCGACGCCGCCGCTGCCAAGGAGGTAGCCGCCCGTCGCTTGCCGCTCACCGGTCGCCGCCCGACGCCGCCGCTGCCACGGAGGTAGCCGCCCGTCGCTTGCCGCTCACCGGTCGCCGCCCGACGCCGCCGCTGCCACGGAGGTAGCCGCCCGTCGCTTGCCGCTCACCGGTCGCTCGACACTGCCGCTGCCACGAAGGTAGCCGCTCGTCGCTCTTCATGAATCAAAGCGGTAAGTCAAAATCCATAATAACTACTAGAATGGCTACCGCTAAAGAAAAAGCGAGTAAGGAGTTAGGGACGAGTAAGGAGATAGGGACGAGTAAGGAGGTAGGGACTAGTAAAGAGATAGGGGAAGAAGTGGAGCAACTTAAGCGTGAGATGGAAAAATTAATGAAAAATTGGGATGAGGAAGCAACAAATTTGCGAAAGGAAATTGAATCCAAAGACAAATCAGAAGATGCATCCACAATCTTAAAGAAACAACGTGAGGAATTGGAAAGATTAATTAATGAACAAAAGAGAGCCTTTGCCGAATTAAAAACACAAATAGCGTCTACCAATCAGCCCGAAACAAACACCACAGATCCTTTGAATACATAAGTACGCTCTTTAACAGACGCATTAAAGGTTAAATCAAACAGTACGCAAGTAGATCTACCAGAGTTTAATGGAGATTTCAAACTTTGGCCATCCTTTAAAGCAGCTTTTGACAAAAATATCTTGAATGGCAATGTGAGCAACACCGAGCAATTCGTTCTTCTTCAGAAAAGCCTGAGGGGGGACGCTGCCTTAAGCGTAAGCCGTCTAATGATCGACCCAGATAATGTTTATAAAGTTATGGACAGACTAGAGAAAGAGTACGGCAACCCTAAATTTATTTACAATGCATTAATAGCTGATCTAATGAAAACGGAAAGGCCCACTTTATCCAGGCCAAGAACATTTTTGAAATTTATTCAGACGCTTGATGATTTAGTGTCTAACATGAAATCTTTAAAACAAGAAAATTACTTAGTTGATCAGAGATTGTTTGATGATTTGATAGATAAGCTTCCCGAAGATTTTCAACATAAATGGTACGAATATTTGATGGAAGAAGATAGGAACGTCACGTTGGAAGATCTATCCAATTGGCTGAAGCCAACGGAAAAACTCGCTCTTTATTTAAACGCAAACGCGAGTCGGGAAACACGCAACTATTCTTCCACCTTGCCACCCACACATACAAGATATTCTGAACCGAATTGCCCTTTGTGTCAAGGCGATCATAGAATAACAGACTGTAGGAGATTTCACAATCTTTCCATTCAATCCCGATGGGAAAATATTAGAAGATCAGGCTTGTGCGTTAACTGTTTGAAAACCCGTAACCACAATGCAAATAACTGTAGATTGCCATCGCAATGCCGACAACCTAGATGCCACCTTAAACATCATACTCTTCTACATTACGAAAATGGTAACAGAAACCGTTCAAATCAAGTAAATCATCATTTATCGGTTGACACTATTTTCTATCAAATAATCCCCGTAACAGCGATACATAAAGAAAGGTCTATAAACACATTTGCATTCATTGATACAGGCTCTTCAGCAAGCCTTGTATTAAATTAAGTAAAAGAAAAGTTAGGAGTAGAAGGTGTGAGGAAGCCCTTAGCGTTAACATGGACAAACGGAGAAGTCCAAAATGAAGATGATAGCCAAATCGTCAGTTTAATGATCAAGGGCCATGATGGAATCGCACACAGCGTGGAAGGATTACGAACGATTAGGGAACTTAACCTGCCTTCACAGTCCATAAATGCTGAAGCACTAAAAGATGAATACGACCATCTACAAAACATAGAAATCCCAAATTATATAGGAGGAGTGCCCACCATTCTATTGGGATTGCCTCACGTGCATCTTATATGTGGTTCGGCAAATCGCGTGGGAGGCCCCGCGGAACCCATTGCAATTAAAACTAAACTCGGGTGGACAGTATTAGGTGGGATGGCAGATAAAAGAAGGGAAGAAAAATTATTCACGTTGAATGAAGCAAATGAACAAGAAGAGAAAGGAATGGATGATATGAAGTGGGAATACTTTAGCACTGAGAGTTTTGGTGTCCAGCCCAACATAGAATCGGTTAAATCAAAGGAGGAAGAAAGAGCGATTGATATCATGAATGAAACGTTAAAACCAACATCGGTAGGGTACGAAATAGGCTTATTGTGGAAAACCGATACCGTTATGTTGCCAGAAAGCTACACTCAAGCTCTAAGACGATTGCAAGGTCTAGAACGGAGGCTTGAACGAGATATCGAATTAAAAAATTGGTACCATAATGAAATAGAATCATATTGCGAAAAGGGTTATGCTCAATATGTTAACACTCCAAACATAACAGCACATCAACCAAAGTTAAATTATATACCACATTTTGCAGTTATAAATAGAAACAAGATTAATCCTAAACCTAGGCTCGTGTTTGATGCCGCAGCCAAAAATGGGGGAATTTCAAAGATTTCTCTATAGGAAATCACCCCACGTTAGCCCGCATGTCATGGAAATCAAAGTCATGATATTTGGATCGTCTTGTTCGCCCACTTGCGCGCAATATGTTAAAAATAAAAACGCGGAGAAGTTTTTGGAACAACATCCTGATGCTGTTGCAGCTATAGTTAAAAACCATTACGTGGACGATTATCTTGATAGCTTTATGGCATTAGAAACCGCAACAAAATTAGTAGAAGAAGTTATAAACATTCATTCAAAGGCCAATTTTTTCATCAGAAATTTTATTTCAAATTTAACCGACCTTATGGAACATATACCTATCAACAGAAGATCAAACAATTCCATAGTAAAAATTAGTTAAGGTATTTCTACGTTTGAAAAAATTCTAGGGAAGTATTGGGACATAAAAGGCGACACATTCAAATTCGTAATTAATGATTTAATTGAGCCAATCAGAACGGTTAACAAGCGTGAAATGCTATCAAAAACAATGAAGATCTATGATCCAATGGGCTTATTAACTAACTACACGATAGAAGCAAAGGTTCTCATACAAGAAGTATGGAGATTACAAATTGGCTGGGATGAAGAAATTCCTCCAAACGTAAAACTGAAATGGCAGAAGTTGGTTGGATCGGTTGAACGAGTTAGACAAATGGGAATTAGAAAGATGTTACTGTTACAATCCCGTTGCGATTGCACGAGAGCTTCACACATTCGTAGCTGCTTCAGAGTATGCTTTCGCTGCAGTCACATATATTAGAACAATAACGCAAAAGGGAATAGATGTTCAGTTGGTAGCACAGCATTATTGGTCACGCTGGATTAAAGAACATCTGCCTTTATTATATGAACGGGAAAAGTGGCTGCGGAAGGTTGTACCACTAGAAGTGGGAGATACAGTGCGTAACACAACTATAAGGCCACTTGTGTTTTTCGAGGATAACTGGAAAAGTTGAAACGATAGATAAAAATGATGTTCTGCAAAGTTGTAGAGAATTGATAGAGAATAGAGAATTTGATGCAAAGTGAGAAAGGAATTACTCGCACTTCTAATGATATGTCGCTTATTTCTAACAGTTAATTTAGGCTTCGGTCCACCGGTTTTCTTTGTTCCATAATCGTCCAAGTTTTTCAAAAAATTAGTAACAGCAGTACGACTTCTAACAATCCGCCGACTTATGTCTCGTATACTTAATCCACAGTCACGATAGGCAAGAATTGCACTTTGTTCTTGTTCTGTTAAATATGAACCACGAGGCATATTACAGAAATTTTGTTACGCACGTTTTATCTTTAATTGCTGTTATCAGTCCAACGACTTCTACTAAACTGCGCTAAGTCAAATACGAGGCAGTTGATGAAATCTGTTGCTGAGAACATTAACCTTAACTATCAAAATTTAAGACAGATTGCATAATAGTGTGCTTTTCTCATGTGATCAAAATACGTATAAGTGCTGTTGTATTGAATGTAATGGTATTGATGCATCAAATCGTGTTCGTCAAACCAACAGCATATGCTGATAGAGCTTCAAATTTATTGAATATAAAATAGAACTACCCAACAATTGAAATAGTTGCTTTTGGCTTAAGAATTTAGAGCTTTTGAAATATTTGCAACGATGTGCCACATCCACATAAGTATGAAATGGCCGTTTTGATTTGTTTAGTTGAATTACAGCCTAATTACATACACTTCTCAAAACAAAATATCGTAAGTTTTGTATTGAATTGAATTGTACCACTTGTTTTTAGTTTTAGTGTTTGTGTGTTAGTGTTAGATAGAGACAAGGAATGCGAGATAACTGTACACAAATTTGTAACAGGATCGATGGTTTCGCTTGTACTGTTCGTAAACGTATACGCGCGCTTCTGATGCAGTAAAAGAGGGGAGTGCGTAGCAGCCGCTGATCGTAGGAAAAATCTTTAAAAAATATTTTTGGTATTTGCTAATATTCCTCATTATGTCCCATTTTTTTCATAATTTTATCTTAAGTTTTCGGAATGCACGACGCACTTAAAGCAATTTATACCGCAAAAAGGCTCATTTCTAAGTACGTTTATTTAGCTCCTGCACCTGCTATGGGTACTGTACCAGGGATGTTTATACATATTTGAAAAGGTATTTTAATGCTCCAAAAGAAATGGGGAAAAAATATACACAAGAAAAAAAATTTAAAAGTAAAAATATACAAAATTATGCATACCAACTCTGAAAGTTGCATGTATGAGTTCACCAAACGTTTAAAAAAATGGTTTAAAAATGTTTTTACGTAAAACAAGAGTTTTTCTTACTAGTTGCAATTTTTTCCGATTTTTAAAATGATAATTTGAATCAAAAACAAAGGATTTTCGTAGGTGGCCTTATAGTTATGTTACAAGGAGCAATTTTCAACCCAGAGACAAAATAGTATTAGTGTGCGTAAAAATATGCAAAATACATGAAAAGATGTATTTTTTTATTCTCTACAACTTTGCAGAACATCATTTTCATCTATCGTTTCAACTTTTCCAGTTACCCTCGAAAAACAAGTGGCCTTATAGTTGTGTTACGCACTGTATAGTGATGTTTCCCGACGAGCAAATACATGGAAAATGGATGAAAGGTCGCATTATACAAGTACAGAAATCATCAGATGGGCAAGTACGATCGGCAACTCTAAAATCAGGAAACACAATATTAAAGCGCCCTGTAGTAAAACTGTCTAAAATGGACGTACTCACACAACCTCAAGAATAATAAGATGCTTTAAAATATGGTCCTAGTTAAAGTCTGAGTCAGTAAAGCAAAAAAAACAAAAACAAAAAAAAACAAAGAAAAGGGTAATGGCTCCGTGCATATAATTTTTATTGAAAATCATTTTAATATGTCAACTATTTTAAACAATTCAGTGTATTTATAATTTTATCGCGTAACTGTTATTTATATGTGTTAACATATTATGTTTTATTAGCTTTATTTAAATGTGCGCCAAAGAGCGTCTCATAATTTATTTCGTGGTTGCTCAGAAGTAGTTTCATTTTTTCGGAAATAGTTAGGTAGTGTATAAGAAAAGATAGGGAAATATTGTAATAAGAGTAGGACGGTAATATGAATGTACTTTGTCAGCTTAATTTTAGTAACACCTTCTAGAGGTGTTACGGAAGGGGGGATGTCGCTGACAGGATAGGTAGCAGGAATAAAAACATAGGATTGCATAAATTTAGGAGTAGATAGGGATATTTAGCTTCACAAGTAACAATTGACAGGTGGCTTGTGGACAAAGGGGGTGGGAAAAGAGTAGAAACCTGAACGCGGAGGGAAATGGTGATTTTAACTCACCAAACATTGCGGCTGACTGGTAGAGAGAAAGAGAAAGAATGCGATGACAGTTTGTGATTATCAAAATAAACAAACCGGCACCATCGACCGTTTAACAACTTTTTGCTGTGTGTTAATAACTACTCAATATTGTGAAAAAATGGAAAATGTTAAGCGTTTAAAGAAAAGTGGAATGCTGAGCAAGCTGGGCAAAGCAATAAGAGAGCAGTGCGAACGCGAATGGGAGGCTGAAAACCATCCAGGAACCAGCATGAGCCAAGAGACTCCAACAGGTAGTAATACAGTTTTCAATTGCAATTTCGATTGAATACGTTTTTAAAGTCATTCGTTATGCGTTTAACTTCCTTTTTTTGTTCCAGTTTCTGATGCTCATATTGCTGGTGAGGGTTCAATTCAGGAGATTGCATTTAATGATGATGTTGGTGTACTTGATGAACATGAAAACTTGTTCGATGAAGAATGGCTAGAAGAATCGTTTACAGAGAGTGACGACGACGAAGAGGATCAGCCTATTAATGTGAACGATGATGATGTGCAGCGACATGATCAATTTGCATAGAGATTGCGAATATGGGCCCTAATGCATCGTATAAGGCAAACTGCACTGAACGATTTGTTGGCGATAGTTCGTGAGTTTACGGACATTTATGTTCCGAAAGATTCCAGAACTTTTTTGAAGACCCCGGTTGATATAGCAAAGGAAATAAGCACGGCTTCAGGTGGACAACATTGGTATCAAGGGATACAAAACTCTATGCAGTACCAGTTCAAGTAATATTTTTGATTCATAAGTGTTACATTAACTTAACATTAACATTTATCATTTATCTTTGTTACATTATATTACAGAAACCTTACGCCTACTGTAAATGAGTTTTCCATCAACTTATTCGTTGATGGCCTTCCATTATACCGCAGTGGACCAACTCAGTTTTGGCCAATCATGATCCAGATCCAAGAGTTGCTCGAGGTACCTATCATGGTAATAGGGATATATTGTGGCTTGGCGAAACCCAACAATGTGGAAGAATATCTGCGTCCACTAGTGAGGGATTTAAATCACGTTCTGGAAAATGGAATAGTCATCAACAATACCAACATCAATATAAAAATTAGAGCCTTCATAGCAGATTCGCCAGCCCGAGCATTCATCAAAGGTAAGAAATATCAAAAGCGTATTTTATTGATATTCAAACGATTAGAAAGAGGAAGAAGACTATTTAAAAAACTAAAAACTATGTGTTTATTTTTAGGAGTAGCCAATTTCAATGCTGCGAATGGCTGCATCAAATGTAAAATTTTGGGAAAGCGCGTCGGAGGTAGAACTATATTTGAAGGAATAGCAGCAGAACGAACCGACGAGGAGTTTAGAAGCGGAAAATATGCTATTGGGCATCAGAAAACACTTACACCCCTTATTGATATTAGAGGATTCCATATGATTAAGACAATAACTATTGCAGACGATCTACATTTATTACATCTAGGAATAATGAAAAGGTTTTTACTTGGATTTATAGAAGGCAGCTTAACTCCGCATCTGAAATGGACAGCAGCAGAACAACAGGAAATTTCATCTATTTTAGTTAGGATACTTTTGCCAGTGGAAATTCATAGAGTTATGAGATCGCTAAAATGTATAGGATATTGGAAAGGGTCCGAATTTCGTACTTTTCTCAATCACATCAGCATACCATTACTCAAAGGACGAATTCACGATGATGAATATCATCATTTTAAGCTATTGTATGTCGGAATAACTTTGTTGTCTAGTAAGCATTTTGAACAACATTGGGATTACGCAGCAGCACTATTAGCTAAATTTGTTGAAGAATTCAGTTCACATTATGATAGATCCCATATTAATAGTAACGTTCATAACCTTCTACATATAGGCGCTGACGTACGCGAATTTGGGCCTCTTCCTACACTGTCCTCTTATCCCTTTGAAGGAAAATTACAGTTTATAAAAGGATTAGTAAGGACAGGCCATAGAACATTAGCACAAGTAGTCTGTAGATTAACTGAACTTAGGGAAATTAAAGTTGATGGCAATAATACAGAAGTAACTTATCCAATATTAAAAGATAAGAAAAATGAGACAATATTTCATATTACGCCTAGATTTACGTTAAGAAAAGGGGATAGGAACGGCTGGTTTTTAACGAAAGACAACAAAGTTATTAGGTATAGCAGCGTTAGGACAGTATCAGGATCGTTTGTTATAGAAGGGCATGAGTTATTAGGGAAACAACCAGCATTTAGTTATCCTACTTGTTCAACAGTAGTGTATAATTTTCAAGGTCACGCAGCAAATATTTCACAACAATTAGTTCAAATTGATTTAAACAATGTAAAAGTTAAACTTGTTGCTGTTAGTCTAGATGATGCAACTACGTTCCATTTTAGTCCACTTTTTTATTTCACTCTTTGATGTTGCTCAACACTACTCAAATTATTATACACTTTAAGAAAGGGGACATAATTCAATAAAAGGTACATGGCCATCCATTTTATGATGTTATTATTGTTCAGCACAAACAGTTTATTTGCATTTATTTATTAGTCCTATACAGTTCTATACTTCAAAAACTCCTTTCTAATTTGATTCTTCTAATTCTTCTTCGTCTTGGGAGTATCGACGCTTTTTATGGACAGATGGATCATCAGACCCTGCATTATACAGTTTTTTCTTGAAGAACATTTTTACGTATTCGTCGTCAAGTTGCGATAATTCATTTCCGCCTATAAATTTAAACGTATTTAGCACGTGGGAATATTTCGACATGCAAACTTTGGGTTGCTTAAAGCCCCGTCCTGTCCAGCTACATTTCTTTAGGAAATCTTGTTCAAAAAATAAATCTAATGCGAAACTCAGACGTCTATCAAAATCGGAAATATTATTGAGCATGTGTACCACTTGGCAAACAACATCTACCATATACGTTCCCTCTTTCAATGCATCGTTGAAATTATGGAGGGCTTCTTCGCTATCAATTTTGTCCATTTTAAAATTTCTTGGTGTCGTGAATTCATTTTTGTATACGTTATTTAAAATAATGGACACCTGAGGCGATATTTTCTCTAGCATCTTTATAACAATATCTACCTTCTTTTCGATTCTCTCCTCTTGTGAGAGCCCTGAATAGAATGGAGTAGATTTTGTATGGCTTGTTGTGATCGAGGGATTAGGAGGAATTGGAGGTTTAGGTGTGGCAACGAGTTTTGCAGAAGTTGGCGGTCGATATGGAAGAAGGTTTGGTTTAGGCGGAACTGGGGGTTTGGAAATAATGTTTGGTTTGGGTGCAATAGAAGGTTTATCGGAAGCTGTCGGTCGAAATGCTTTAGAAGGGATTGTTGATGTACAGCCAAGTGAGTTAGATGAAAGAACATCTACGTTATGGAGTACAAAGGGAGGAGGGGATGCATTTGAAACGGAACGGGATGTGGATGGATGAAAAGATCTGGCTGGAACTAACAATTTGTTTTCTATGATGACTATGGATGGTTTGGATGTTGATGTCGCAAAGGATGATGATTTCTGGCTGCCTTCAGTATTGTTATTTTCGTCCTCCATGCCTAAAATGTATAAATTGGTCGATTAATATTGTTGCAGCAACCTTCACCCTACCACGAAACTCGTACAGCCGTGAGGAAAGAAGTCTACATCATGTTGCACTGCACATAATCGGTAAGTGTTCAATTCCCTTGTTCATACTAACCTTTCTCAAAAAATTGTTCACAGGTGGTCCGTAGAGATGAGACAACGCGATGATTATAACATAAAAGCTTCAACAGAGAGAAAAGAACAGCACGCGGAAACCTCGATGATTGCAGTGGGATGCGAACGAAGCCAAACAGCACACAGCCAAAACATAAACAATACGAAGACTTTTTTTTTACATAGATTATAAATATACATGGCCAGGTTGCGTAACATTTACCAAACGCTTTGACAATCATTGTCGTTATTTTTATTTTTGACATTTAAGAAATTACCGTCAGCAAAACTGGTGCAACCTTCCCTCTTATTTCTTCCTGAGAGGGGTTTTGGTGAGTTTGGCCGTGGTGAATTGTTACTTGTGGTAACATAATGTAACTGTACGTCTAGATGACGCGCAAAGTCAAAATTACGCGTAATTTTTTGCTGTCAAACGGCTCGGTTGATATATTCTCCTGTCAAAATCAATATATGGCTCTCGGACCCATATATTCCAAAAATATATCGATATATTTGACGCCATCTTGGCGCAATCTGGTTTGTTTACATTCTGCGGTATAGATGTGTTGCTGTTTGCATTCAACGGTATGTATTACTGGTGAATAAAATTCGTATTTTCTCGTAAAATACTGATTATTTTGTGATTTCAGCATTCTCATCGAGTGATAACCTCAGAAACACTGTTTTGTTTGGAAATTTAAACGAATTGGTGAGTATTATTTTACTGTTTAGCCAAGCCGGCACCGCATTGAATGAAGGAGGAAACCCGTGTATTTTTGTGTTTTGTGTGTGTGCAGACTCGTACAATGGTCCCCTGGACAGTGGCGGATTTAACGGTAAGCTGACCGAGCGGCCGTGGGCGCCCCGAGCGGCCGTGGGGGCCCCGAGCGGCCGTGGGGCCCCGAGCGTGGTTCGAGTTTACTGGTCAGCCCAAGAACTGTGCAACTGTGGCGGATTAAACGGCAGGCGGAATAGGAAGCCTTCCAGGGCCTCGGCCCCGAAAAAACGAAGGCCCCGGATTGACGATTCTATCAAAGGATGATGGTGGAGTGTAGGTACTGCGCGAAGCACGTTGCCGAAGAAAATTATGGAGGCAAACAGTAGTCATAATAACCGGTCCAGCCACTTCTGGTTCAAGCTGTATGGGGCCTTTAAAAATACGGAAACGATTGGCTAAAATACCAAACGTATTTTCAACCACCATTCGAGCACGAGAGTGACGCTTATTAAAAATTCTCTCCACTGTCCCTTCTTCATGCATGCCTCCGAATGGTCGAAGGCAGTAGCTGGTAAAGGCAAATGCCTTATCACCCAAAATGAAATACGGAACGCGCATTTCATACGGAACTCGCAGTGGTTCAGGTTCCGGAATGTTCAATGCTTTGCTTTCCAATCTCTGGTACAAACGGGTATTTTTGAATACGCCCCCATCTGAGATTCCTCTTTTACCTCCAATGTCTGCATGTAAGAAATTATAATCAGCATCTACTACCGCAAGTAGTACGATGCTGAAAAAATTTTTATAATTGTAATATTCCGATCCACTTTGGCTCGGCTTTTTGATTTCCACATGTTTGCCATCTATGGCCCCTATGGCATGCGGAAAATTCCATCGGTGGTCGAACCGGTCAGATTTTATCCTCCATTCTTGTGTAGTAGTTGGCATCTAAAACGATAATACATACATACAGTTTAACAGATAAATTATTGACTCAATTAGAAATTTAATCATACATTTAAAAACATATATGAAATAATATAATCATAATAATAATATTAAACTCCTTCAATATACGTTACTACGATACCGCTAACCTCTATTTATTTATTCTCTACTTTCAGTTCGGAGACGAAACAAACGAGCACGCCATGCCATCATCACCACCTAATTCCCCCACACAATCCCTTCATTCTCCCTTATCACCCGTCAATTCCTCCTTACAGCCCGACCCATCATCAACCAATTCCATAGCTGAATCTCCTGTACCCGGTTGTTCCCTACCATTATCAACACCCACAATAACACCGAACCATCCCCAATCCATCCACTATACAGATCCTAACAATAGTTTTTCCCAAGCCTTTTCCCAGTGGGTGATGGCATGGCTGCAAAAATACCCACTTGATGAACAACATCAGGCAGCCAATCACTTCCAGCGTGCAATGTTGGAGTGGGATGAATCCAAAAAAAATAAAAAATGTTAAAAAACTCTTACCTTAACGTATCTTAGTAAATGTTTGTTCAGGCAATTGCACACGTCCTTCACTATGATACTAATCGATGATTTCGAAACCTAAAAAAAAAAGAAGGTATTCATTACAATCCGCATCTGCTATCTCCTCTTTTGTGTTGGACAGAAGCAATTTCCTACCCCTCAATGTTTGTGACATGTGTCACCTGGGGAGGGAAAAAGGTTAGCCAACCTTGCGGAATAAACACGCGGTTCATTCCGCCAAAGTGTTCGAAGGAATAAACACACATTAATTCAACACCACGCAACTCTGCTGTTCGGCTTTAGTTTATTTCTCCCATCCAACATTAACATCCTACCACGCCTACGATACAACATTCCCGTCTTCCTCCTCCTTTTCGGAAGCAATCTGTAGCATATGATACGGGTCTAATAACAACAAAAGCAATCATTTATATAGCTATTACAACTTCCACCTTATAACATGATATCAGTGGCACTGTGACAGCGTAATCAGTTAATGCAGCGAAGTCGCCGGATCGAAACTCCAAGCTATCTATAATAATCTCATATAATAAAAAAGATGCATTAGACCATAGTTCATACCACAGCACACCCCAGCACCGGGTGAGCTCGATTTTTTGACAATTCGACAAAAACTGCTCGACTGGGTAAATTAACGACTGCTAATTTACCCTTAATTTACCCCTAATTTA
>KZ064270.1:0-13062 GCA_002091835.1 Anopheles maculatus | reverse complement strand
TTATCAAGTATTGCAATTTATATACTCTATGTTTCCATGATCAATGTTGCACTTGCATACTGAAAATTGTGTGTTTTCAAGCTTTAAAATTCACTCTAAAAGTTACACGAGAATTAAATTTCCATTTGATGAACTCCTTGAATGTGCAATAAAAAAAATTGAGATTTATTAAAGAATTAGCAGAAATTGTCCAAAGACGTGTGTGTGATCGGTGTAACACAGTGAAAACAGTTAGCAAACACATCTGGTTACTAAAACCGGACACATATACAACATCGCACACAGTGAACATAAAGTAGTAATTGGTGAAAGTAGTGTTTGGATGTACAAAAAATCCCGATGGGCGCAGCGCAAGCATCGTGTTCTCTAACGTACTTCAACCGTTTTTGTTTCGTTGCAGGCAAACGAAAAGTCATGATTCTGAAGCGAACGGCAGCTGTGGGCGCTGGAGGAGGCGGTGGTTCGATGGGTGAAGCTGGATCCGGAACGGGCGTTGGTGGAAGTGTGGGAAAAAAGATAAAAACCATTACGGTTACAACATCGGAACCCGCGCTTCTTGTTGAGGAGAGCGACATTCCTATGCTTACCCGTGGTGGCGAGATGCGTTTACGGCAATCCGAACGACAGCAGCAAAATGTCATGATAGACACTAGTGATGTGGTGTGTGGAACAACAACAGCTACGACAACAGGCTCGGCAACCTGCTCCTCCTCCGGTACAACCATGACCATAACGGCTACGCTCGCCGAACCGGGTGATAGTAGTGGTGAGGCACCACCGACAACGCTGATCACTCACGCTACGCCCGTCGTGTTGAACGATTGTTTGCTGGAGAGTAAAAACATCGTCGTCACCAAGAAGGACAACAACTACATTCTATTTACGGCCGATCCCGACCCTTCGCCGGAACCACCGACCCGAACCGGAACGACGGTAATGTTGCCGATGCGTGGTGCGACGTTGGTCGCCACTGGCGCAGGTACTACGACGGCCGGTAACACGACCACCACCACTGCCACCATAATCGATGCAATGCGGATAGAGGATCTGCTGAAAAAGGAAAAGATTATCAAACAGACGGAACTGCATCCGGACGGCACCACGGCGACGACGTACATATTCGATGAGTGCGGTAATACAAACATACACAAACCACACACATATTCTCACACGAAACCAAACATCTCTCTACATGTCGTATACACTATTCTACATCCGTTCTTGCACAAAAACTTTCTTTTTTATTCAAGTATCCTTTTTCGCTTAGAAAAACAATACCATGGTCCTCTGTATTGATGTCCATCACATGTGGACATTACACACCACGACACACTGATCGCGATCATTGATTTATTAGCTATCACCACAACACTTACAAAGGATAGTCAATGTTTTTTGGCAACCATATATATATTAGCGGTCAGAAACACATACAACCGCAACAGAACAACTTACACTACACTGCAACATATTTCACATCACACGTCAATCATCCTTCATTATTTACTATCAAGTTCAATGTTATTTTGAAGCTTCTTTTTTGTTGTTGACAATAGTCTGTTACTTTTTATCCTATTGCAGTAGTTGGTACATCTGTTGTTATCCTTTTTTGTGATCAAAATCAAATTAAACTTCGGAATTGCACAAGAATTCAATTAATTTTTATCGTTCCACCTCTAATGGAATATGATTTGTTGTGATGATGTGTGATATGTTCTAGGCACGTGTTCATAAATTTAATTTCTATTGTTTTTCTATTCAAATTTTCAAGATTCACATTTGAATCGCAAATGTTAGCTTAATGCTAAATGATAGCCATCTTCTTCTTATTGTTCCTCTCCCCACTAACAATAGTTTTTTGATGGGTGTAAAAAAAAACAGTTTTATTGAAGCACATTGATTGGTAACGGGGTGGTTGTTGCAGACTCGTGTGCGATTTCATCATGACTTAATGATGTTACGGCTACGTTGTCGCGCACACAACTTATTACGCTTACTAATCGATGAGTGTAACGGTATTTTAAAACATCTTTCCAATAACACATGCTGTATTCATTCGGGGAAACATTAGTTTCCCTTTCATACTAATTTTGTGGCGGTTTTTCTTTCCTTCAACAACAACAACGTTAATGATTGGTATTCTGCTCTCAGTTACTGTGTTCCAGATTGGTTCTCTTCTTTCTGTTTCGCACTTCACATTTTATACCACTTATTATGTATATGTTCTTTCTGTCAGAGGTGATTTGTTTCATTTCCTTTCAATGGCCGGTGTTTCTGTGGGGACAAATAAAACCAGTTCTACGGTGGGGTATTCTGTTTATTGTTTTTCGATCTATATTTCTCTCGCTGTCTTCGTTTCTTCGTTTCTCCATTGTTATTATCTATGATTTGTGCGTTGTTTTGTGGTATTTATCTATATTTTTCTGCGACCTATTTCTCGACTCATTTGGGGGTGCTATGGGATATTCTAATTTTTAGTCGTTAGTATAATGTGTAATTACACTATTAGGTGATAAGTGCAATTTAACTTTTAAGGGCAAAACTGTTTTTTGTTTTGTATCGGTTTGCAAATGTGCAAATGTTTTTTGAATGTTACAAAACAATGATCAATTGATTTGCTAATCATTTAGTTATGTTCATGCGATATTATAATCTTTTTAATCTTTTCGTGTGGTATGTGTGTGTGCATATATTTAGCTTCTTCTTTTTTTCAATTTTACGTATGATTGCATTAATGCGCCTGCAATATAATAGTTATTGAAAAACAGTTTGACCTTGTTTTTCGTGTTTCGTTCTAACAATTGGTTGTTTTTGGTTGTCTTTTATAATCCTACTTATCTTATTTTCTTACTATTATCACTACTACCACTAATAGTATGCGTCTGTCAAAAAGTATCTGCAGTAACGATCTTAAGATATGGCTATCAACATTTGATTGTTCTTCAATTTTTAAGAGTGTAAACATTTTAATTTTGTTTTATATCTACATATGATTATCGTGTTGGCTTGTTATGCTGTTTTAAATCATCGCGTTTTCACACATTTAATATATTTCAATTGTACACTTACACTATATTTTACACACACACTTTAAGCAAACAGAGAACATTTTTCACACGTACACCATAATTACTCCATAGATAGACCACCCACCCTGTTAGAACAATACAATATTTCAGCATTTATTCGTAACTCTTGTTCGCAGAACACTCGTAACAAATCAAGCGTAGTGTTCTCGAGTGGAAGAGTTGACATTTAACTATGCCAAATCTATGCTCCTGCCACACATGCAAAAAAAAAACAAAACTGTTAACACAGAGCATCTTGTGTGCTTCTTAAAGTATGAAGGAGCGTTCGAGAGCTGCATTAAGTAAACGATTGCATCATGCGTGTGTGCGTGCGTGCGTATGTGTGTGTGTGTGGTAGTAGTGCATGAAAGTAACATGTTAAATACATTTCCCTAAAACATATGCAAATGGCGTACAATTGTTTGTTCCTCAATTTCTCCCTTGATAGAGTTGAGGAGCAAATGGTAAAACGAAACGTACTTCTTACGGACCGAATTACGAAACAAATATTCATGCATATTCTTTTTCTTTCTTTTTTCCTCTCTCATCATTCATTGGCTTCTTCTTGTACGTCGTTGCGTTCTGTGCGGCATCTATCGGCTATAATACAGATATCTTGCCGATCAAAACAACGGCCGGTACGATTGCGAAAGGAAATGTTACACTATCACCCGGAACAGTCGGTACGGCGATGGTTGGCAAGAGAGTGTCAGGTGGCAATGCTTCTTCGTCCCCATCGAACACCGCCACTGGAGTATCGATCGTCAATTCGGCTGCTACTATTGTAACACCAGTGTCCATCCACAAGGTGGATGCATCCGCAAACGAGCTTATCGTTCCGACGGTGCTGAAAGCCGATGGCGGAGGAGGCGTGCGTAAGTTATCCCACGGCACGGTTGTTGGTACCGGTGGTAAGCCGTTCAGCCATCCCCGGATCAAGTACTCGCGTGCTAAGAATCCTTACAGCACTTCCGGTACCGTTGGACTGACGTCATCCACAATCACGATGCCAATCTTGACCATCCCAACGGTAACGCCTTCGAACGCTTCCGTCGGTAGCAATGCAACCACAGTACAGTTGCAGGAAGTTGCCCAGCAGATAGCATCGGCGGCGACCACCACAACGGTGACCGGAACGGAGAGGCAGCTTTTAAATTTTTCGCTTTCCCGAAAACCGGGTTCGGCTGTGCAACAGCCGCAACAGCACGTCACGATTACCGGTGCGGGAACACCTGGTTTGACGACGATTAACGCTTCGACCATACAGCAGATACCCATTGCGGCAGCAATTAGTGGTGGTACACGCGGAAGTTCGGTCACAACCCGCTACACCGTAAACGAGTATGAGACTTCCGGCTCGAATACGTCGCAAAGTGCGGACTTTCCGCCCGGCATGATTGACGATCTCGACTATTCGGTGATTGAGGATATCGATCCCATCGATATATCGGACGGTGTGTCGACCAACTTTAGCAACGTCGTTGCAGCAGCGGCTGCCGCAGCAGCCACGAATTTAGTGTCCTCTTGTCAGCAGCAGCAGCAGCAGCAACAACAGCAGCAGACGACGACGACGACTATGGCACTCGTTACCGCGAGCAAAATGTCATCGGATGTGGATAACAATGGATCTCAAAGTGACGATGACGATGACGGCGATCAGGACGACATGATGGACGACGGGGGCGATGATGGTAGCGGCGAGCTGGGACCGGATGACGACAGTGAACAACACATCACAAAGTATAACACAAAGATGCTGAAGCTGAAGAAGGACAGCGGTGGACAGACGGGTGGAACGAAGTTGCTTAACGCGTCGGCAGGCGATAGCAAATTTGCGCTGCTAGCAAACCCAAACATCATGCGCAACTTCGAGTACACGGTAAACGAATCGACGGTGGTAAGTGACACGGATGATGGTGAGGTGCGGCAGTATGTGTGCAGGCACTGTGGTAAACGGTACCGCTGGAAGTCTACCTTGCGGCGCCACGAAAATGTGGAGTGCGGCGGCAAGGAAGCTTCCCATCAGTGTCCGTACTGCAGTTACAAGGCGAAGCAGCGAGGCAATCTTGGTGTACACATACGCAAGCATCATGCCGAGATGCCGCAGCTCGAAAGCCGTCGCAGAGCGAACAAATCGCGCAATTCGATGTAACCGATCCATTAGTGTTTCCGTTCTGCTCTTCTCACCACGCAACACACTGCCTCTGGTGTTGTAACAGTTTTCCTTAGCTAAGGAATTTCCCGATCTCTAGTATCGTTTGCTTTGATAACAGAGACCAGTGATGGAGTTTTTGGTTCCTTTTTACGCACAGACCCTTTATAATTAGTCTTCTCGTTGGTTCTTGGAATTACAGTTGCTAACTGTCTTGGTGTCATACGTAGCGTATGATAATTTATGATTTCAATTTTTATGATTTTATAAGAAGAGGTTTAGACAGTTTTGCTTTTGCTACTACGACAAGGATTGGGTCCAGTCGGGTTTGATACCTTTGACATGCTTCATGTGAGTGTTGTTATTTATGTTTTGCGAATGCAATTGTTTTTCTTTCAATTGGATGCTGCAGCCCCGTAGCTGAATAGTCAGTGTCTTGCATACGAGATGAGGAGATCCGGTCCGCTGACGTGTCGTAAAGATACGCGCCCCCTCTATCGTCTCGATCACTTAAAGTGCACAAATTATTTAGCATTTTTTTAAATTGATTTTGAAGCATGTTCTTCATTATGACTAAACCTCAGACGAATTTAACAGTAACATGGCCTGTAATTTCTCGGATCATACATCTTTATTTCCTCCTCCCTGTCTCGACACAACTGTCTCTGCGTGTGTGCTAGTTCTGTTTCCTATTTATGTATTTTCCGGCCATACTTATTATAACAGCGCTCTATCACAACCACCTATCATTTATATCGAGTTCTAGGAATTAAGTTAATTCCTTGATGCGTTTACGTGTAATACTTGAGATTTTGCCATCATTAAAAGCGTTTTATGAAAAGCGACGGAGCCAAATTAAAACCGCGACTGTTTGCCGAGTGTTGAATGCTCTTATCAGATTAGATGTTTTTTTCTTCCGTTCAAGAGCGGTCATATTTTCGGTCATCGGTCGTGCTACATTTAAAGTAATGTTTGCTTTACGATTAGTAACTAGTGATTAAGACGTAACATTACTTTAAGTATTTTACTGATTGCTATTATCCATATGTTTGATATATATACGTATAAAACAAGTGTGTAACGTGTGTGAATGTAGTTGTGTGCTCTGCGCTCAGTGCTAATGACAAAGGAACTTGTGTTTTCCATATTTTGTGGCGCAAACGTGTCATTTTCGTTTTAAAACACAAAACTATGGTGGCTGGGTTCACGCCTAGCTGCTGCTGCTGCTGCTACTATCATCCGCTTTCGAACATGTTCTTTTGCATAAATTGTGTTGCAAACTCTAAATAGTATGTAATCCACACTGTCCAAATGTAGCGTTTCCTACTGTACTGTTTTGTGTGTTTCATTAAATCGTTTAAAGTGCATTTGATGAATGAGTTGCTTTCGAGAAAAGGAGTAGTAGCGGTCTTAATTATCGTTATACGATACATATGCTGGAAGACGACATAATATGCAACGACGATCTTTGTTTTACGTGTGTTTCCGTGATTGAAACCCACACCGAATGATAGTGAATGTGGATGATGGTGGCACACAACAACTATTGCCCCGCCAGTATGCATTTTATGAAGCCGTGGTGGCACCGAATCACGCGAAAAGCCCTGAAGCAATAATAGAGTTTTCATTTCATATGATTGCCATCTGCATTTTATATACGTTTAAGTTGCCTCCAATTTCACGCACGATTTGTGTAGCGCTTAATTCTGTTTGTCCTTTTTTTCTTGTATCGATTTCATCTTGTGCAAGTGAAGACCGCGAATAATATAACTTTAGTGTGTACGAGGCAATTAAAAATGCGGTGAAACATTAGAGCCAGAAAGTAATGCAAAAAGTATTTGAGCTATGATTAATGTGAGAACACATACAAATTAGATTCTAGTTCTGCGCGGTGTAAGTGTGTAATGCGCGAGTCAGGTAGCAAGGGAGCGGGGTCGATGATGATGTTTAACAGATGTCAGAGAACAAATATTTACTGTGTGGGTATGTTTTAGTGTACGGCAGGCAGCGTTGTATACACACAGCGCGCATCCTTTATCACACGAAGGTGACAAAAAAGAAAACCGGAAACAAATGCAATGTTAAAAAAAAACGATATTTTGGCCGAATGAAATAATGAAATTTGCAAAAACATGATGGGGGAAAATAATGCACCAGTTATTAAATTATAAACGTGATGCAAAGATTGCACCCTAAAGGGGTAGAATCAGTTGTTAGTTTCACAAAAACACATACACACAAAAGCGCATTAAAGTTAAGAATTTTATAGATTGTCAATGTTTTTGTGGTCGTGTCGTGTTTCTAAAGCGCTCTGTTCTTAGCGCTTACATGTATGCGAACCACAAACATCCCTTATTTTGTGTATAAAATAATCTGTCGTGCATACATATAAATTTTATATAAATATATTATATATAAAAAAGTAAAAAAAAACACAGAAAACAAACAGCAACACGAAGCCAAAAACTATCGTCGAGACGTGGCCAGCAGCATGAACCATATATATATATATATGGCCCACGAATGGATGGATTGAAAACGTGCAAATAGTTGTAACATGCCCAGAATAGAGCTATTTTAAAATCATAACATGTTAGAAAACTAATAACATAATGGACAAGGATGGAGGCAAAGAAAAAACGGACATTGAGTAAAACACAAACATACACATCAGGACATAAAAACAAAGATAAAAACGGATGGGGTTAAACTACTGAAAATCATATGCAATACCCGGATACGATCAACCCCCGGTGTACTATTACTACACATCCCCTAGAAACTCTATTTGTGAGTACAAACTACTGAACGCAAAATAGGCTAAACTGAGGGAACACGCAAAGTTATATAAACAAAACAAAAAAGTGGAAGAATACATTTACTGTGGAGCAAAACAAAAAACCCAAGGCGGTAAGAAAAATCACAGAAAACACGAAAAAGGAACAAATACTTGCGTAAGGCTCAACATACACACATATGAAAAACAAAACATAAAAATCGAAAAATGAGTTATCAGAACAAGCCATGTGAAGGTGTTTCTTCTTGTTTGTTTTTCTTTTTTGGAACCCGGTCCGTTGTGTAAAATTGCTAATTTAATGCATACGAGTTTTCTATAAAAAACACAAAAAATATCACAAGCGCTCTCTAGCTCTGGTTTCGCTGTGCGGATGGAGTGAGTGCTTGATGCGTGTGAATGGCTATAGGAGAGTGAATGAGATACGGTGTGTGTGTGAAAGCAGCATTACATCAAGAGACATTAATATTCTAAATATTTTAAAGTAAAAGTATTGGTTTCGGCAAAGTGGGCAAATACGACAAAAAAAAAATACATGAATGGTCAATGTGCTGTTGTGTGAATGTGTGCTCTGAATATATGTTCGGCTATCATTTATCATGTGTGTCTTGCCTGTGTCGACATTCATCTCCATTATCCCACATCCTTTTGCCCTTCCCGTCATTCCTTTCTAAATAAGACCGGGAATAATACAAAGCAAATAGCTTCTTGTATGGACGTTTTGTGTATTGTTGTTTGCTAAACAATTTTACTAACATAAACATTTTCTCTTCTTTTTCAGGTAATCTCCCCAAAAATGCAAATTGACAAAAGAGAGATGCTCGTGAAACATAACGAAGGATGTTGAAGCGCAGCCAATGGGGGGAAAAACAAACAAACAAAAGCACTCGCATATTTAATCCAATTTGTAACGTTCTATTTTCTCTACCTTGTCCTGGTCCTTCCCTGCCACTCCTGCCAATTTCACTTCACTTTCTAATTATAGGACATTGCATAGAAACAGCATCGAGTAGCGCCATGTCCGCCGTAGCAGCAGCATTTGCAAGCGTAACCAACAAGTCCTCGTTCGCTGGAAGTAGCTTTGCTGAGGCTGAAGATCACTTGTTGCACCACCACACAAACCAACCGTGGCTGGTGTGGAAATATTTAGAAAACAAATATTCCCACACCTATGCTACTGGCGGCGGTGGTGGTGGTGGTGTTGCTGGTAGCGAAATGGCAGCAACGACGGACGCAGCATTCTACAAATGTCGCCAGTGTGGGAAGTTGTACCGTACCAAATATACCTGGAAGCGGCACGAACGCAAAGAGTGTGGCGTGAAGCCTCAGTTCCACTGTGTGCATTGTGATTTTGTAACCAAATACAAGCACAACCTAAAAACGCACAATCGTATTAAGCACGGCGGCGAGGAGGAGTGTTCACAGTCGCATCATCTTTCGTGCGATATCCATGCGATATCCGTGGTAGATGTTGTCAGTGACAGCAACATCAACGATACCGCCGCCGCCGCCGCCGGTTGCAGTAATGTGTGGAGTAACGATGCTCGAAATCTTATCGGTAGCGATACTACGGCCCCCATACGCATCACCACTACGAACGATGATAATCACATCGGTGAGCATGATGTTGATGCTACTGATGGGGTTGCCGCTAGTATTGCCGAAGATAGTGACCAAGCGATCGTTGGACGAAACTCCGACTATAGCACTATTACTACTGCTGCATCACCGGGTAGAAATGTAGATAAGGATAAGTTAGCCGGAAATTGTAGTGCCTTTTGTGTCGCTAGCAGCAACAATAGTTCGCACAGTAACTGTTGAGTTTTGTAAAAGAAGCGTTCTGTTGTTACTTGTCTAAAGTTAACCGTTGGACGTACTTTATCGTGCCGTAATAGGAGGTTTAGCTTTTTTTTGTGAAACATTCCTTTAAAGTATTTCATTAGATGGAAATGACCTAATGAGGTTAGTAGTATCTATGTATTGAGTTAAAATTTTTGCTTTTTTGTTACGTGTTTGTTTTTGTTGTTTATTTGTTATACTTTTACTGCTCTCTCCATCACTATTTGTGAAGGAGGAATTGTTATTTTTTCTTGTTGATTTGAAATTTAAACTATTACGATACAATTGCACTAACCTACAATTTGTGTGTGATATCTAGGTCCTTTTTTTATTTTATTTTATTTTGTTTTGTTTTTTTTTTCTATTATATAGCGATAGATTATTGAGCCGTTTATACCGAGTGCCAAATTATGTTACCAAAGTTTTAAGTTTTCGGTCGGTGGATATTGTTTTCACTACAACATTCAACCTAATCATTGGGTTTATGAATGTGCGCTTTAATTGTTTTCTAAATTATCCTTTTTTGTTTTTTTAAATTATTCCATCTATAAATTCTAAGTGAATAAAAGAACACACACAAAAGTCTAGCAAACTACTACTACAAGCCCCCAATATGACCAAGCAAGACGTTATGCCAAAGTAGATGATAAAGAATAATGTAAACAATAACCAAAAAAAAAAAACTGTATTGATTGCTCGCTGCAAGAAACATTTGTAAATTGTGGAGCATAAACCGAGAATAGAAAGAAAGAAAGATGTGTTTAAATGGACATTGCCGGGTGTGCCTATCTTATTTGTTACCATCTCATTAATGCGTCGTTTAAAACAAAAAGCTTTTGTTACTAATCTGTGTTTTATCCATTGCAGGTGATTTGTAATTTTAGATGTTCAGTTTTAAGATTATAACACATCCGTCAATCATTCCTTCCCCTAACCAACCACCAACCACCTGCTTTCCCGTGCGAAAATGTTGTATGTATATAGTGTACTTTCAATGGCTTTTATACAGGCGCATAATATACGATGTGTGTGTGTAGGCGAACCGATGCGTTTGCGTTTCATATAATAGTGAAATACTTGGCGGGGGCTATTACAGTAGGGGAAGGCAAGGTATAATAATGCGATTGATGGTGCAAACGAACAACACATGTACGGAAAAAAAGCTTGTTACAATTTTGATTTCGGTGTTTACTGGTTTGTAAGGTGTGTTTCTTTTGCTCAACTAATACTTTGTTGTGTATATTTTCTTTGGCCCATCAGCCGAGAAACGATTAATGTTCATTTTGTTGTTCTTTTGTGAGATGCGCAAATTCATTTACAATTTATCCTATTTGCATTAACTTATTGCTCCCTTCATTTTGTTTGTGTGATTGTGATGTACTTAAACTGAGTTTGCTTTTCACATTTTCTTTTCTTTTAATATGTTTTTTTAGATCTTAATTTAGACGCTAGACGTAATTTGAACGTAGCACAATATTATCCTTTTCTAATTGATGTTTTCTTTTTTTCTTTTATTTTCTGTACGTTTTCTTGTGTTTGTGATATTGTTTTCCATGTGTGTATGTGTGTGTGTGTTTTGTAATAAATGTTGTGTTGTGTTACGTTTTTGCCGCCTTTGCGCTCTCTCGGTATACTTTTCTATGGATTTGCGTGTGCCACGTGCCGCCTGCCTGCCTTCTTCCTGTGTGTGTGTGCGCGTGCGTGCGTGTGTTGGTTGGAATGCTTATTTACGTATCGTGCGCGCGGTGTATGCCAACTACCACCAATACCACCGCCGGCGCCCAAACTCTCGTTGGATTGTGCAGCGGAAGATTTAAGCATCACAAAGCTAGGTGGCTTGACCTGGGATCAGCTCGACGCGCGTCTGTCGGGAGCGCTACTGACAGCGGCCGCCGGTGCAATGCCTCTGGTGACCACACTCCGCGAGGGTCATCATCCGCTGATATTTCCCCGCGATCACTCGGTTAGTCCGGTGAACGTGAAATGCACCTCCTCAGCATCGTCTTCCTCCTCGTCCGGTGGTACGGGGGTCAGCAATACCGGTAGCAATAGTGGCATCAATCTGCTGAACAACAACAATAACACCACGAGCAACAACAACAACAATCATCATCATCGGAGCGGTGGCAGTATTGTCGAAAGCGTCGGCAACAGTAGCAGCAACAGCCTGAATGTTTCGTCGTTGCACTGTGCCGAACTGTCCGGGTGCGGGTTCGCCTGTCCCGACTGTGGCCGAACGTACAAGCTCAAGTCGTCGTTACGCAACCATCAGAAGTGGGAGTGCGGCAAGGAACCGCAGTTCCAGTGTCCCTACTGTGTGTACCGGGCGAAGCAAAAGATGCACATCGGCCGGCACATGGAGCGGATGCACAAGGAGCGCTTCTTCAAGGTGGAAGGTGACAAGGTGATAGCGCTTGAAGACCCGGCCAGCTTGGCGTTGGATCTCAATCATACGGTTTGAGTTTCGGGTGGATATGATGGTGTATATGGTGCTGCGCGTCCGTGGCCGACCGGGAGGGGGGACACGGGTGATGAAACCAGCAATTCGAAGGAACATGTCGCCTGGAAACGTGCGACATGCAAGGTAGGAAAGCTACCGGCACAACCATTAAACATAAGTGACAGAGTAATTAGTGTTTCGCTCGAAACGAAACGAAACGAAACAAAACAAAAAAATCCGTATGCAGCCGGGCACGGTGAACAGTGAATATAATGCCATTAACATGTTTCTGTTTTGATTCAGCAGGAAAAGACACACACACGCAGAGACACATTAATTAGCAGGGAGAGAAGGAGAACATTGTCAGGGACGGATGATAGTGGGGTGAAGCGAAAGCCATACAAATTTTTCCATAAATCGTTTATTAATCAATTTACATATAGAAGACACAATCGAAGTATATACATACATATATTTGTAACAATAACGACTTAGAACGAATCGTCGATAAACTGATTCTCGGATGCATACACACATGTTTTGCGCTGAGATATGTTGTGGTTAGGAGATATTATTTTGCAATCATTGCCGTTTGCCGGGAGTGAAGAAAAAGTAGCAACAAAACAAAACAAAAAAAAACACACAAAACATTCAAATAGGATTAGCTAACTGTCGACGGCCATTCCTAAATATGCTGCAGTAAACGTCAGTACTATCAGCTGAATGTGTGTGTACGTGCGCAAGATAGGCAGTTGCAACTAGCCTTCGT
>KZ064269.1:7167-20350 GCA_002091835.1 Anopheles maculatus | reverse complement strand
TGAAAACAATGGGACTGCATGGGACTCCGGGAGACAGTGTCGCATGTGGCGTGTGTGGTGCTATCGATAGACCAGCTAGATAGAGCTGGACAAAGACAAAGACAGAAGGTAAATAAAAGAAATAGCGAAGCTCCGGTACCGGGTTCGTCGCTTGCGGTGTCGTGCGAGTCTCTTGCGTTTTGTTTGCGTTTTTGCTTCGGGTGCCCGGTATCAGTGACAGGGGGGGGCCAATAGTGACAACTTCTTTCCTACCGCACACCGGGAGTCTGCTGAAAATGGGACTGAGGAAAGGCTCGGGTGTCGGTTGTTTATCGAGAACGGGAAAACTGGCAAAGAAAAATAAGCTTTAAAAAAAAAAGAAGGCGATGCATGCCGGGACCACACCGGGTCCTTGGTGGCCGGTTTTGCTAAAATCGCTTTTGGACCCACTTACCGGGCTGCCGTACGGTGGCACGCCGGCAGCTTTTCTCGGCGAAGTTCTTTCTTTTTCGCGCTCTTTTCACCGGGGTGTGTTTGTTTGCTCGGAAGTTAATCGGACAGGTGATGATGGTGGTGGCGTTGATGATGCTGCTGGTGGTGATGGTGCATTATGCAAGCCGGTCCGTTTTGGAATCTAAGACCTTGCCTGCGTTCCACCGACTGTACGCGGCGATGGCCCGTGCTTCTTGCCTCGTTGACCTTAAATGGTGAGGGATAAATATGTGCATATTATTCTGCTGCTCCATTCATCTCCTTTATCGTTGACTCCCTTGCAGCCCCCCTCTCTACTCTCTCTCCCTTTGGCTGTGACATTCTCGACTAGGTGTGTTCGATTTTCTAGTACACTTGCTGAGCCGTGCTGACCGTGCGATTGTTCATTACCATTATCATTCTGGGCCGGCATCACGATGATGATGCTGCAGCAGTAGGACAGCACGCACGCTTTGTACCGATGGACGGACGGCAACGTTTGGTTCCCGTTTTAAACGAGCAAATAAACTGATCACCTTTTAACTTCAACTCAACTGCGGACAGATGAATGAAGCAGAATTTCCAGCTGCAAAGAAGCCGAGAACGAATTGATATGGTTATTTGCCAGCAAAATCCGCGTGAATAGGTTGTACCGACAAGTTGAGCCACTTTTCACGTGGAGGACCTCATGGATGTTGTTCCGAGAAGGGGGAGAATGTATGTCACAGTCACGACCTATTCCGGCCAGATGAATAATTATCTGTTTATTTTTTGTAACCAAGAAAATTCCCTCAAAATGCACAACATTACCGAACCACAAATTAGTAAATAAGGAAGTGTTAAGTAATAACGAGCCGCACGTATTGCTTAATCGTCGCTAATTTGTCCTAGTGCCGCGCTTCGCTGCTTGCCGTGTCGCGCCGCGTTGATTCGCACATTTATTTATGCATCATCGATTGTCGTACAGCGCAGCTTTGCATGCGAATTTGTGACACTTTCGGTTTCCGTTCGGGACGTTCCCATGCCCATGCTCATCGCACTCGTTGCGCTTGTTTCCATGTGTCACGTTTCCGTGTCACCCATTTGCGTACGAACACGACCGACTTCACGGTTCATGGTGAAGCGAATGAGCAGAAATAAAAGGAAATCCATCGGTTTGGAAAGGAGTGACGTGTGGAGAAATCTGTTCCGATGGTGTAACATTCGGTTGACAGGTTGCATCACTTGAGAGTTATTATTTATCTTTAAATCGCTTAGAGTAATTTAACAACATTTAACAACTTCAAAAACATTTTTTTATTTGCTATAATTATTTCTTTATTGATTATTAAACGCTACTTACGTTGGACGGCTTTTATACTCAACACCAGCGTAACCGTGTCGATAGTTTAAATGGCCCCAAAATAAATTTAATAGCCTGCTGTACGAAGCAGTTCGTGAACAACAAAGTGTTTAACGATGGTCGTGAGCTTCAGCTGAGTTGGGTCCCCTTCGGTAAATCGGTAAACTCGAAGGCAATTCGATCAATATCCGGTCGTTAAAAGGGGTGCTATGAGCGCCAACCACACGCAGCAAAAATCAGGTCTCATCAGAACATTCCGTGCGTTTTTAGGTGGGTCCCTTCCTCATTATAGGCTGGTGGGTCTCCGTTCTAGACGCACGGCACAACCACGTTTTCCGTTGCACGCTAATAGGACGCTTTAGTGTGGCGATGAAGCGGTGACTGTGCATGGGGACGATTAAAAAATTAATCATTAACTTACCTCCGGCAACTATCCATCCCCGGGGCGGACGCTGTGGACGACGAAGATCGATGAATCGATCACAAACCGAACAACGTTTCGTCGATCGTTGCTGTCGGTTTGCATCTCTTCTTCGTTGGCAATACGAAGTAAGGTGTTAAAGTGAGGCAATGTGATCGATTGCATTCGATTACTGTGGAAATGGGACTGAGCAACCGGACAGACAGACAGTTCGTGTTGGTTGGTGTGGTTAAAACATATCCACGTATTCTGGTTCGTTTCCGGCGAAACATGTTCTTGATGGTAAATGAACAGAATAGGGCAACGATAGCATTATCATACGTTCCATTAATTACTAAGCTATTAAGAAAGGTAGAGAAAAAATGTTATCTTACAACCCTTCGGTAAATCGGTAAACTCGAAGGCAATTCGATCAATATCCGGTCGTTAAAAGGGGTGCTGAATATGTGAGCGCCAACCACACGCAGCAAAAAGAGGTGCAAGTCGTGGTCTCATCAGAACATTCCGTGCGTTTTTAGGTGGCTCCCTTCCTCATTATAGACTTGTGGGTCTCCGTTCTAGACGCACGGCACAACCACGTTTTCCGTTGCACGCTAATAGGACGCTTTAGTGTGGCGATGAAGCGGTGACTGTGCATGGGGACGATTAAAAAATTAATCATTAACTTACCTCCGGCAACTATCCATCCCCGGGGCGGACGCTGTGGACGACGAAGATCGATGAATCGATCACAAACCGAACAACGTTTCGTCGATCGTTGCTGTCGGTTTGCATCTCTTCTTCGTTGGCAATACGAAGTAAGGTGTTAAAGTGAGGCAATGTGATCGATTGCATTCGATTACTGTGGAAATAGGAATGAGCAACCGGACAGACAGACAGTTCGTGTTGGTTGGTGTGGTTTAAACATATCCACGTATTCTGGTTCACTTCCGGCGAAACATGTTCTTGATGGTAAATGAACAGAATAGGGCAACGATAGCACTATCATACGTTCCATTAATTACTAAGCTATTAAGAAAGGTAGAGAAAAAATGTTATCTTACAATTGCAAAATGATTTATTAAACCAAAAAATTGAACGTAAACAGATTGAAGTGGGTTTTTGGCGCGCGGCTAGAATGCCAAACCGTCCGGCAATGTAAAAATATACCGTTTTACATTGATAAAGTAGAGAGCATCAATTTACGGTGTCCGGTTTTACTATTTGCGCTATCCATCCATTCCACCAAGCGCTCGGTTCACTTAGCTTATGCCCTTGTCGATGATGAAGTATTAACCATTTTTGCTGGATGCTTTCTGTAGCTATCACTGGCTCGAGCGGAGGGAAAATGATCGTCCAGGTTCTAGCCGGACTGCATACCGGATTTGCTGCGGTTTAAGCGGTATGGATTTCTAACATAGGTATTCATTTTTTTCACCTATTTCACCTAACAAAAAAAGCTTTCCTTGCTTCCGGAATGAACGTACGATTCGATCCCATGCAGCCGGGATGATCGGGGCATGTATCTGTGTGAATTTGCTCGTATCATTTGCACAAAATGGTTCGGCCCCGAACGGTGGTTAGCTAACAGGAAACTGCGGTGATGTTCTACTCAGCATCAAGCCCGATATACCCACAGCTACGGGGCAAATATTATGATTAGTTTCATATCGTAAGGCGCATGGAAAAGTAAATCATATCTCTCGCTTATCCCGGTGTATCAATGCTCTGTGATTAAACCGATACTGATCCGGGGAATGGGAATGTAATCACCGTTGGCAATAGGATTGCCCGGTGCCTCGTTCCTAATAGAAGCTGAATCGTGCGCGCAGAAGGTCAGGCTTCCGTGCTAATAAGAACGATGCGTCCACGGAATTCTTGATCGATACCGAGGCCCCTCTAATCCCGGTAGCTCAGCAGCAGGAGAAGGATATGCTAATTACCATTAGATCAAACGTTTCATTTGTGGCCTCGGAAAGTGCTGCCTAGTGTGTGGAGAACGATTATCGACCCCATCAAACGAGAAACGAGCTCGGGCAGACGAGAACCTATGGCCGAAAAACCGTGTGGAGGGTGTACCAGGCCTGTCGGAGATCGAGATCGGAAAGCATTTAAAAAATGGGCTAACTGGGCTCGTTTTAATTCTATTCTAGTTTAGGATGCACCGCTAGACTTGATGCGCAGGAAATGATCATCAGCAAAATATTGGTCAGCAGACGCCTTGTTTTTTTTTTTCTCGGGAAAAGTCGCTCCGTTGTTCGCGTTTTGTTGGTTGGGGTCATCCCGTCTGAGGTTGGGTCCCGTCTGAGACCTCTGGCAGGCTACGGTGGTTCGGCTTTGGTTTGTTTTTACTAGCCCGAATGAAACGGTACCCTGGCTGGCTGGCGTGTGATTTTCGGGTTCGCGATCGATCACGCTCGGAAAAGCAAGTCACCAATAACGGTAGCGCAGGAGACCGATTTAAGGGAGACCCAGCGAAGCACCGAGTAAAGAAAACAATTTACCAACAGCGCTACACTGTTGGGGAACGCTACGAAGAACGCTTCTAGCGAGAAATTAACCAAACAAAAAAATCTAATCGAATTTCATTAAACTGCGCCGATGGTACGCCGAAAACCTTTAGTTGACGGAACAGGAAGAATCGGTTGGCGTGGCGTTTTGGTTTTGGGAGGGGAGTATTTGGCAATGGGGCAGGGCAGTAGACCCACCAGGAAAAATGTGTCCTACCGAACGCACCGAAACCGTTCACTGTTAGGTGATTATCTTGGAGCGATGATTGTAAAAAGTCAATTTTCGTTCCCCCCATTTCCTTTGGATGAGATGAGAATTGGGTCACTGGTCGGTGTCGTACAGCTAGAATGGTAGCAGTTCCAGCGTCCCAAGTTAATGCACAGTCGGGCATGCGTGCGTGTTACGGTGGAAAAAAGGGGACAAAAACGCTTGAGCGAGTGGTCAGATACAAACAGTCAGTCAGATAACAGTTTTTTTTTTTAATGCCACACTTACCGATCTGTAGCAAGTGATGAAGGTTTTATGAGTCCAAGTTTTGTATCAATGTTTACGTTTTTTTCCTTCTTGTGAAACAAACGTTAAGCAACTCAAATGAAGCTTACGTTCCTTACGTTCAAGCTGCACAATTTCCCATCGCCATGGTTGGAAGCTGCTAAAGTCAATGCTCCCAGAGCGATGGGAGTGTAGCACCTATCGACGGGTTTTACACCATGGTCGTTTTTCAATTTTCTACACTTTTCAATCAACCGAACCTGCAGCGTACGATCGATACCGACAAGCAGTAAAAGTCGGTTTTCTCGCCTTTGAACGGCCGTGTAATTCGATTAGTTTGTGCCTTTATTCGCTTATTGAGCGTTTATTGGGAAGCATTCAGAACTCTACATTACACGGCATCTTGACGTGCGGATGATGTTTGGTAGCCATTGTAAGAACAAAACATTGAAGAATTGAAATTACCAGAAAACGAAGAAAAAAGGCCACAAATGAAATGAAATTGTGTTCAACACAATCGCGTATTCACGTTCGTAGCAATGCAATAAAATGCTTTCCACAACCTAGAAAGTGACCCATTCGGTTTGGAATGTTCGGTTGAAGTGCATCGGTTGTCCGAATCGCCATCAAGAAGGGCCGTTTTAGCGCGATCAAAACAGATCTAAAACGATCGTTAAATGGTTGCCGGCATCGGTGCCCTTCGGGATGCCCTTCCCAGACCCGGAGCGGTAGTAGCCTTCACCTACAGCTCCAATGTCCAATGCTAAGGGATAACCCCACACGGCCATGTTTCCGCACACAAAACGCCTCTATTAGGCGTAATTCATTTATCACGTTTCCGGGCTTCATGAATGGGGCAGCCCCCAAAAAAAAAAAAATACAACTGACAGCTTATGAGCGGGCTTGGGTTAATTTGGGGAATCACAAAAGCAGTGCGGCTTTCCTTTCACCGAATGAATCGGGAACTCTATTTCTTAAGGCACCCACTGGTTGCCCACTAGGAGTTGGGAACGAACAGATGAATCCATTTAGTTGCAACTCGCCCGAGCATGGAATGAAGTTGCGGATAAAGCTCCAAATCAAACTACACCTTCGCCATCGGGGGGGCATGGATGAAGCGATGAATAAAGGGACCCTTTTTTAACTCCGGCCGGGAAAGCATACGAACGGTAGCCTGATATATTTGAATTGAAGTTCGTGCTCAATTGAATGTGATATGAATGGGAAACAAAGACACGATCTCGCCGGTACGATAAGGGACGCTCAAGCGATGTAGTTCAAAAATGGGGTTAAAAATGAAGTTTACGTCTAGGTTATCTTGAAGCGTCGCTTGTAAAGTGCTCAAGGATCGAAAGTCTTCGTTCAGTTGGTTCGTGTACTACTGTTGGTATGCACATAATGGAGACATTCTCCTGAACATTGAGCATTGGATTGATGGCAGAGAAACGTTATGAAGTGTGCTGTATTGGCCTATTCATACAACCGTTCGTGATTTTGTAGTTTCACTTGATTGTTTATTCAACGAGGTGTGCTATTTTGTAAAACATGTTAATCATTTTAAATTCCACAAATTCCAAACAAACTTTAAACAGTTCACCGATAACTGAGAAATTGTATAACATATTTTTACATTTAAAAAAAACTCAACATCAGCACATAAAAAATCCCTTCTTAAACTTCTTAAGTTGGTAACGCTACCTCTCATTGCTCAGCAAACGTTGTAGGTATTATACAATAATCACAGTCAAAGGCAACCTAAAACAAGAACCCACAAAGATCCAATCGGTTACGTTACGCCCGTTGCGCATCAAACCCCCATTGTCCAGCCAGTTTTGCGGACGCGACGAACGCATCTAGGCGCGTGCAGGTCCCCACCGGTACAGGTACATTCCGTCGGTTCGAGTTTGACTGGATGATGGACGAACGCAGCTTTAGAAATAAAAACCCGCCAATATCTAACGGGTTCCGGGCCGCGCGTAAACTGGTTCCCGGGTGACCGAATCGAACCGTTGAATCACAGCTTGTGTTACCGTGTGTGAAGGCCCAGAACTGTAGCCCCAATTCAGGACCGGACTGATGATGAAAGCAGAGAAAAGCCAAAGAATGACCTCCCGGTATCGTGTATCGTGCATTGGTCCAATACCAATGGACAGTCCAATCATTCCTCCCGGTAACTGGTCAGGACTGGTGGATTGAAGTAAATGGCGAAGTCGACCGAAGGAACAAAACGGTCCGTAGTTGACCGATAAAACTATAATGGTGTGCAGGCGCGAACGATGTGCACCTCGTTTAAAACTCATTTCGTTCGCTGGGACCAACCCGCTGCCTGTGGAACACTTTCCGCATAGATCGAACGGTCGTTTTAACGATTCATTCTTAACCACTTTTCGCACAACGGGGGCACTGGTTGTTACGTGTACGAGTCACCTTACCGTTTGGTGTAGGGCAGCACGGGGGAAAAGGTTCGTCGCTTGTGGCGGCATTCGAAGTCGAGGTGAGAACTTGCACTTTCGTTCAGCATCCAAAGCGTCGGACCGTCGCACACCGTGCCGTGCTTCAAAGGAGGTCTCTGGTTCAATGGCGCAGCGAATGGTTGGAGATCCTGCTGAGTCTCGCCAAAGTCTCGGTGCGGGTTTGGGTCGTTTCGCGAAATAACAGTTTGCTTTCACGCGGTACTGCGGTTGCTCCTATCAGCCGCTTACCGGTCTGTCCGTGCTTAATGGTCTAGTCTGGTTCTCGCTCGGGAAGTTGGGAGCATTTTTTGTTTGCCTGAAAGTAGTGTTCCAGGGAAGGTAGGGTATGAATAGAATGTTTGCGAGTTGCCGAGTCCCATTTGGAGAGGTTGTCCGACTCGAGGAATGCATTTAAGCACACACAAAGAAAGAGAGAGAGAGAGAGAGCTTAAGTGCTTTCGTGGGCTGTTTGGTGTCTACAGCGAAACGGTGCACGTGCTCCTCTTTTGTTACACATTTCAGATGAGGCACACTGATCTGAATGCAATAATGATATTAATGATCTTGCAACGATCTGTTGTATGACTTAATATACTGCTTCCAACCACACTTCTTCTCGTAACACTTGTTCTCTCTTCTGTTATTGCGTGGTGGTGTCTGACAGCCTAAAACATGACAACACTATGTGAAGTATTTAAACGAATTTGATGTTCATACGGGCAAGTGAATAGCCTTCGCCTTCGATCGCTTGTTCGTGTTAGAGACTCTTAGAGACTCAGAGTGTCTTAGACCAGACACGGCAGACAGCAATTGGGATCATGTTTCCGCTTCCCATCTTGACAGCAGGGACGCAACATTACAACGGAAGCTTTCCCGGTTAACCTTGTTACAGGTGGCCGGCTTGGCCAACAACGGCAGCCATGAGATACATCCGAGCGCGAACTCAGTCGAACGAGCTGCGAGAAAGATCGAGTATGAATAATTCAGTGAAAATTGTGTAACATCACATTTATCGTCGTTGTTTTTATGCAAGAATCACAACATAAGTGTTTGGTTTCAGCGCCGCGTGAGTTATAGAAATGGATAGAATGAATTATCCCGCTTTTGTTTTGTGTATCCAAATTTACGATTGCCGTCGGCCTCGGTTCGCCGCCCGCTTCGGTTCGTTTCTGGTTGAAGGAGCTTGACGTACGTTTGTTTCTTAATACTCGGCCAACAACAAAAAAAGACTGATAGTTCTCACATCAAAAGGTGTTAAGTTATGAAAAATCATATCTTAATACATTCATCAAATGTATGCTTTAATTTTGTTGTTATGCGCCGGAATACGGATTGTTTTGTTTAGGCGAAAGAACTTTAACGTTCCAAATACTGATAAAAACAGATTGCCCAAAAAGTTGAGAAGACGTATCTAGACAGATGTACCAATTGTACGTACAGGAAACACAAACAAACGAAGTACATGACAGACAGGAAGAAATTACTGAAACCTGTTTGTACGATTGGGGAACGATTGTATAATAACCCGTCGAATCGCAAAAGGCCTCTCGTACGAAAAGATCGTAAAGTAGCTAAAGTAGCTACGGTCCGGAATCATTGACCTTGTTTCGAGAGTGAATTTCAGCTTACGAATCACACGTGCAATCGCACAAACCTCCCGTGTCTCGCCGTACACACACACGCACACGGACATCTCACTTGCCCACTGATCGACGCGATCAATGTCGAAAAAACGCCACACGGCAAACGGCTACCGCGATTCCCAAAGTTTCGACCGTGCGGGTCGTCCAAAATGGTAGCCCGGAGGAAACCAGCAGCATAAACAATCCATCGTTTATTATCAATATATGATTTGAATGACTGGTGAGCGAAATCGGATCGGGGCAGGAGCGAGCGAAGTGGCAAAACAAAGAAAACCCGCAAAACATAACGCCAATCGACACAATCGGCAAACTGACATGCGATGGCATGCGTGTTTGGGGGAATTTTTCGGCAGTGGTTGGAGTGTGTGTGTGTGTGCTGGTGTGTTTATCTTCCGGCATGCTGAATTAATGGAGCTACTGGCTGATTTCGACAGTCGGCCGAGGGTGAAAATGGGGTTCGGGGGGGGGAGATGAGTTTTGTGGCGAACGAGTTAAGGTAAAAAGATTAATAATTGTAAAAGGAGCGGGTGCTTGCTGGAAAGGAATCAAGAAAACCTCGGCTCCAATCCACAATGTTAATCCCATTTTCACCGTCATCGTTTGGCTCAATGACAGCCGTGCGGTGTGTGTGTGTGTCTGCGTGTGCATGAATGGCAGACAAGCACCACGTTTGACGTTTTAATTAGCAGTGCAGAGTTTGTTTGCTCTGGCCAAATTCGAGATAGTTTCAAGGATTACTAGAAAGCTCATGTACGCCGCTGTTGCATTAATGTGATCAGTGTATGTGTTAAGTGTGTCTGCGTGTGCATGAATGGCAGACAAGCACCACGTTTGACGTTTTAATTAGCAGTGCAGAGTTTGTTTGCTCTGGCCAAATTCGAGATAGTTTCAAGGATTACTAGAAAGCTCATGTACGCCGCTGTTGCATTAATGTGATCAGTGTATGTGTTAAATGTCATGCTCGTTTTGAAGGATCATTTTATGAAGCAATAATATTAAGCACGAAGCCAAATCCCACTAAATACCCTTTTCAGTGTTCAGTTCCATTTTTATAATCTGTATGTTTTGCTCTCTCTCTCTCTCTTTTTCTTTCGAATTCTTCTCCTGGTAGGTAAGGCATCTGCACAGATAAATCGGACTAATGGAGTCAAACGATCGTGGGCAAATTAAAGACCTGACCTCAGCAAAAAAAAAACCTTCCCACCGCTAATGGTATGTAACTGTGCCACTGTCAAGGTGGTGCTGGCCAACTTTGGCCCCGTTTTTGCCGTCCCGCGTTGGGTGAAAATCATTTGCACATCTATCTTAATAGCCTACAGAATTGAAACAGAACGACAGCAAACACGATAACAAGCCAGCCCGAGTGGACGACACACATTGACTTCAATTTGTATTCTCGAGTTTCGCTAGTGTAGTCGCTCGGCGACGACTCAATCCGCCCCGTGCTTCAATTTTCTTTCCCACATCGATTGCGCCGCAATTCAACGGAAACTGGGTGGAAGTTGGCCGCGCACACATTCACGTTCGAAATTGACTGTACAGTCCACTTTATCACTTTCTGCACAGCTTATACTACCCATTACGAAGGGATTATGTAGGACGCAAACCAATAAACAACCAGCGGGGCGTACCTTTCCCAGGGCATATCGTCGGCTTTTGGGGGTGAGATCGGATCCAGCGCTGGTGGGGAACCGACATAGAATCTTGGTCGGCCAGTAACCCTTACTGGCTTGGTTCCCTTGTTGCAAGCACGTGAATAGTGTATGCTAATTTTATTCAATTATTCCATACCGATTGAGCGGCAGCTTCAGGCACTTCTCGGGATGCCACCGTAAAGTATCGGGGTAACGAAGATGCCTTGCCCTGTGAGCCCGTTCCTGTGAGCGAACGTTCCTCCCTCATGATGGTTATGAGTGATGAAGGTTTGGTAGCAAGCGTGTGTTGCCGCTTGCGTTGCACGTTGATGGGGTTAAGTGTGTGTGTGTATACGGCACGCATCAAGTGGTTGTACTGAGGACGATTTTAATTATGACAACTCTCGCCCCGAGCACTTTCGCTACCGCTCTCGCCACGCTTCGAAAAGTGAATGAACCTCAGGGAAGGCACGATGCAGTCGGGTCTTGTGCGCAGAACAGAACGCGCGTGTTGCCGCTGTCGTTTTCATCGGTCGGTGCTGATCTTGGTGTCGTCCGCTCCGTTCGGCCTGCGACCCTCCGAAGCCACGCTGCAAATCGGCTATAATCAGCATAATGATAGCTAGAACGCGGGCAACTTTCATTTCACGTCGCAATGTATCATCTGTGCGAGTTATCGCCCGCTGCATCAAGGCAGGGACAATAATTGAAAGCGAAACGGCAGGAAAACGGAGAGTCCCTGGGTGGGACTGTTTGGTTTGCTGTTGGGGTTGGGACCGACGAGCGCAAAAAGCTTGTTTCAGATAATAATAAATTGGCTGTTAAGTTCCAATTAAAATTCTACGGCGATCGGTATGGTATGGAGTCACCACAGTTACTGGCCACATTAGTGAAGGTGATGAAATACCAACAATCATCGTTTGGAGGATGGAGTTGTGTGTCTGCTGTGGTGCCGGGCCAGAAGAGCGGGCTTGTTTTTAAAGCTTGATTTTGGTGTAACAAGAATGGTTCTTTATGTTCTGCTAGGGTTTGCCGCTTGATAATTGTGATTGAGGTAATATTTCTTCTCGCTGCTAGAGTTGGCGCATTGAGCTCAATTATTCTTGTGGACCAAGAATTAATATGTGAGGTAGATTCTCGAGATCATAATCGTCTCGTTGATACACACAACACATTAAAGTGTGAATAGCTGTTCGGACGACCATTTGCTATAAAGATGCTCCCATTTTTTATTGTGCGTGATTGTACCTAAATCGAGGTACAGTGTGATGTTATCTTTCAAACAATTGCGGTTTCGTCTGCCAGTGCCAAGACAAATGGGGACACCGGCCGTAGCAGGCTACACAGTCCACGGATGCCGAAATAGAAACCCACCGAGCCCCGACCGAGCGTTTGGAGAACAGTTATCCCGGTCTGGGCACGAGTTGCTCGGTGACTCGTCGCTGGACACGTGCTCCACTATTTTACTCGACCTGGCTGGCTGTTCGCGTAACCGTAACAAACGGCCACACATCGGCATCGTCGCCTTGTAGATTGGCGCCTCGGGACCAATTCGGGAAAGCATTCCAAAAACAAACAGTACCCGGAGTACGGATGGCGTCTTTGCTGTCTCGATTTTCGCCCATCTGTATGACCCTTCGGGCTGGCTCGTGTGTCCCACGTAATGGGAAAGTGGCAAATAATGGGAAACGGTGCAAAAATGTTTTTCCCCCTGTTATGGGTGAATTATCATATGGAGCATGCAGTAAGGGTAGCCCGTGCCTATCGGGCTATCTTGTACGAATTTGGCACCGTTTTTTTTTTTTTGTTGGCAACATTATTTGCGATGATTCGTGCATCTTTAGGTAGCGGAGCACCGCACGGTAATTGGGACTGGGTCGTGATGATCAGACACGTGCTTTTAATATCATTCGGGGGGGCGTGAAAATGTGTGCTTTCCTCGCGTTTCACGCACTAATGTGTTGTTTGATAACGTTTAAAACAATTGTAAATGTGTTGCGTGGCGAATTATTCGTTTGTTTCCCAAAACAGGAAGAATTGACCGGACAAGCTAAGCGATGACCTAATCCGCGTTAGCCTCTAAAAAGAAAGATTAAACCACTGTTTCCAAAATAGCGGTGCAGCCTTTTCTTCAACATCTAACCTTACCCAAACCGATACCGTTGAAGCTCGATCTGGTCGATATATATATTTTTTTTGGGGTGTTTTTCCAAAGATATTGATCCATTGTATGACCACAGTTTTCCCTCCCCCCCCCC
>KZ064268.1:5022-18402 GCA_002091835.1 Anopheles maculatus | reverse complement strand
GGGGGGAAGGGGGGGGGTAAAGACGCACAAGCAGGCAGATAATAGTGTAAATATTTGCACAAGCTCGATCCATTTTATGTATGGCGAAGGTTCTGGTCCATTTTCTGTAACGGCGCGCGCGCTCACCAAGACGCGAACAAGTGGGGGTTGACGGCCCCATCACGAAGTCTTGCCGAAACAGGCCCCGGGTGGTGGGCTGGGTGGGCCTCTCGCTAAATTTATTCATTCGTATTTCCTCCCACTTCTCACCCCCTCCCACACCCCTTCCCCAACAACCACTTCACTAGTGCGCTTTGTCTTCTTGAGCTGATGTTGCCTGTTTGTGTATCCAGTTTGGTTTTCTTTTTCTCGCTCTCGCTCTCGAATGTTTGGCCCACGGAACGCAACCGGTACTTCCATCAAACGGGCCCCATCGGGGTGATTTTAAAGTTTTGCTGCTCCAGTTTTTCCCCGTTTCAGGTAACTCCACCGACCGAATCTCCAGCAACACACACCACGTCTCACCTTGCCAAAACCTTGACGCGCTACAGCGGCAGCAGCTCTTTAACTTTAATTCTTGCTGCATAATGTAATGTGTGGTGCAAATGGTGGTACCGGGCCAGGATTTGCTGCTTCTAAACCCGGTTCACGTGCCGCTGTTTCAAGGAGCGGCGGGCATTTTTCTTTCTTCCCACAAGCTTCGCGCACCGTCCCCCAAAATTCGACGAAAACCCGACGCAGCACTTCCGAACGGCTGTGACACATTTGACGAACAAGTGGGGCAGATTTATATTTCCCTTCCATGAAAAGCTCGCACAGCAAATGTACTATGAATTTGTAGTAATTCGTGGACATAATAGGGCAGAGAGAGAGAGAGAGAGAGAGAGATAAAGAGAGAGAGAGAGAGAGAATAAAAATCAGCTTCCGCAAGGTAAAAAATTAAGGCAATGTGACGCGGATCGCATACATTTTGGCGCAAAATCTGGTAAGTTGTTTGTCGAAGCACCATTTGTAAGGGGATGTCAATAACAACTTGACTTGTGAAAAAGACTGCTCAGCATTGCTTTAAATTCGATTTTAGATTATTTTTCGCAAGAATCATAACAATTGTAAATTGATTAATCCTAAATTATATAACTAAACATACTTTAGAATCGAGCATTGAGTGTGTTTTCACCCGAAGAAAATTTGAATTCGTTGTAGGTAAAGAAATAATACAGCAATATAATGCGAATGGCCTAAATTTAGGAGTGAAAACAGATTGGTGATTTTTTCAAATACTTTCACTTGAAATTGATGACATATTGATCACTCGAATAGCTTCGCAATGAACTATTGAATCCCTGCATTCGTTAATTGCATTCGTTTTAATGCAAATGAAAATTAAAACAGTTTACGATAGTATAACTACAATTTTCATAATGAAATGAATAACGTAAAATGAAATACGATCGATTAATTTACTATTTCTTGCACGATAAACGGTCAAGTGTTGAATTTATGTAAGTAACAAGTAAGATATTCCCCCTCGCAAAAGAGGATGAAGCGCATTGAATTAAAAATTAATTTAAGTGAAAGTACATCGCAATGTATCGCAAATTGCCTACATTTAGGAGTGAGCTCAATTTTAGTTCCAGTAATACGGCTGATCCTACAATTTAATGCATAGCACATAGGTTAAAAACAATTTTGCATTTTTTGTACCCTCAACCGAAGAACAATTCTTGAAACAAACCGTAAACATATTACTAAACGTTTCCCCTAAACGAGAAACAAACAAATCATCACAAAAGGAAGATTATTTATGATGCGATTGGCCTAAATTTTAGGAAATTTCTGCACTACACCAACCGAACTAAATATTAGAGAATGAAATAAATTCGCTGCGCAGAGCGGTTTGCATACATTTAGGAGAACGAATTGGTTAATCGTTTATTGACTAGTTTCATTGTTTTGAGTTTTGAGAGAAACATTTTAAATAAATTACTTTTATTTCAGCTAAAATGGAAAGAAAAGAACTTGATATTTATTGATATGGAAACTAAGGCAATTAATAGGAAAACAATAAGACACTTATATCATGCGGCTGGCCTAAATTTAGGATTGAAACTTCATTGCTTTGTTTAATGTGGTTATATTGCATCATTAAATAAAATTTGTCGTCTTCAACCAATGTATTACGAGATGTAAGACAAAATAAATCCTATCTTAACATAAAGCTGAAATAAATTACGTCTGTAGTGAATGAATTCTTCAGCTTTTGCGTTTAAAGTTTAAAATGGTAGCGTTGTAATAAAATACTAGGAAATGTATTGTTTATATAGTCAGTTTTTTCTCACACAAATTAGAATGTAATACTATCCCCCGAGCAGCGCGCTTTGCATACATTTAGGCGTACCAAATCGTACCCCCATTTTGAGCAACTATGTTTATTGGTGTTAATTAACAGCCAAACATTCAATTAACGATTCTACCGTTAAAGCATTCATGAACATTGGCTTTACTGTTAACGCTGTAACATCACTCTTCCTGGCTAGCGGAAAAAGCAGCTAATTAAAAGCTCGTTCGCTTTTCGCAGCCACTCGGGCAATCGAGCGCCAAAAATGGTCGGTTTTACTGAAAAAGAAAATTGCACCCAACTCGTGGCGTGGCTCTTTAAATTATAATTCTTCGCACCCTCCCCCCCATAAGCGTAAAGAACCAATTTAAGGATGGTAAACAAAGCAGAAGGGGTTTGGCCGTATTTCAGGATTAGCCGAGTTAGTGATACCGATCGGTGCGAAGACGGTTTAAGATGGCGACCGCTCGGCGTATTAATTTTCATTGTGCAGTCGATCGCACACTCAGGACGGAATTAAATTAAAAAGCCCGAAAGCGAACACACACACACACCCAGTGAGTAGCAGTCGAATTAAGTGGATTTTATATCCGGGGTTTCGCACGATACGCAGGTTCGTTAGGCCGCCCACCTTTGCCGCGCGAATTATCCGCGTGCGGGAGATAGAACATTAATCGAGTTTTGCACCGCAACAAGTAAGCTGTTGAGCTTACGGTCAGATCGGTCGGTCCCGAACAGGCCAACAAGTCGGATGGCCGAACGGCACTATCCACAAAACAAAAAAGCAGACGCAAACCTTTCGCGCTGTAAGGCTCGCCCACTGTCGCTGTCTCGTGTGTTCCCTTACCGTCGGCCAGTCTTTGCGTCCCAATAGGGTGCAAGATCGATGAACTGTGTGCGGCAACCCATCCGGGGTTTTTGCCGGCCCGCTTGACGCCCAACGCCAGCAAATGAGAAAACTTTGCATAATCCCGCACCATCGCCCCATCGGGTCCTCGCAGAGGATCGCAGAGTGTTGGGTGTGTATTGCGAAGACTGTGTGCTCCGAGACCGCTCCGTTCCTTCTTTACTACCGGAGCGGAGGGTGGGGGGAAGCGGGGAGGACCGTTGTGCTGCCGGGAAGGAACGGTTTTCTTTGCAGGGCCCATCGAAAAACTGTTGCTGTTAATGTTCACTGTTGGCTTTTACCACGAACAACCACGCAGCACCAAAATCCGCTCCATTTGACCGTTTTCACACGCCACCGCATCCCGTGTGCGTGTGTGTGTGTGTGGTTGTGCTAGCCATTTCCTTTTTGGCCCTTCCCTACAACTCAACACTCAACACAGCTCAAAGTATTCTTTTTTTCTGACGACCGTCCGTCCCCGCGAGGGATGATAAGCTTTAGGAAGTAGAGATGAGAAAATATCCTTTTTTGCAAAGAATTGAATCACTCTTACTCTTTTGCCGATTCGATTCTTTTAGCAACTCCTGTGAGAGTCGAGTCAATTGAACTATGTTTGGGGAAGTTGCTAGCTGCCACGCGATTCGTATAGCACAGAGTTGCTCTGTGATGACTAGCTCTTCCCTCGGAGTGAGTTTAATTAATACGACTCTCAAAAGAGTCATTCAAAATCCCTGCGATTTGAACCCCAAATAAGTTGGAAGGAGGATGCTAAATCTGATAGGATCCGAGATATAGGATCTGGGAGCCGAGAGAGATCCGGGATCTGAGATCCGCAATTCAAGATCTGACATCCATGATCAAAAATGGTTCCGAAATTTGGTGATTCTGGATTGGAGAGGCATCCGGGATTTTAAATCCAACATCTGCGTTCTGGGATCCTAAGATCTGAGAGCTAGCTGGCATCCGGAATTCGACAATCCTGAAATCGTAAGGGATAAACAATCCGAGATCTAGAATTTGGTTGACTTTTTGTGTAAAAAAGTTGCAACGGTTCGAATCTCAAAAGTGTTTTGTGAAGAGTTGACTCATGGATTATTTGAATAGAAAGATTTAAATCACTAGCTCTTGTTCAGTACGCACAACACTACGCCGCACAAGCACAACACAACACCGAGGAAAAACACATTTTTCGGTAAAAATAACCCCGACAATGGGGCCGAACTGGCAGGAAAAACTAACACCACTCTCTCTATCTGTCCCTTCCTCTCTCTCTCTCTCTCTCCCACTCACACTTTTCTATTTTCCCTTCCTTCTGCTCCATCCGGAGACTCGCCGATCACTTGTTGTTTGTGGGAAGGAAAATCAAGAAATATATCTTTCCACTTGAGCGCCCTACTGAAAGCCAGTACAATGCGTTTTGTGCTCTTGCTGGAAACGGGAAGAAAGATGGGGTAGGAGCGCAGCTCCTCCTTTTACATCACCTTCTACCCTTCGTGCCTCAGGCCTCCGGCCCCCCTTTTCAAATTCACTTTCACGTCGCACGTGCTCCCGGCTCGGGTTAACAAAAACACGCTCATTGACAGTGGATCTGAGCTTTGCTAACCGGGAGTTTCCTGCCTCATCGGATCCTCTTCCTCTTTTTAGCATCCTCTCCCTTCCCCTCTCCTTCCCCACACGCGATTCTCATATCGACCTCGCTCAACCTCAAAGCGATCGATTATTGTGATAAATGGAAAACTTTCGATGCCTTCGAGTGTCAATTTTCGGATGCTTCGTTATATCCTAACCGAGCACGGCATGCGGTTTTCCACACAACCAAACGCGCGCGCTCATACACACGCACACACACACATCGGTTGCATACAATTCGTAGGGATACGGTTCGTTTGATTTGAAATTAGGCGCTGTTTGCCCGGTGTGAGCATAACGCTGCTACCAATCAAAATTCGGCTGCGTTGCGGATTGCCGCCCTGCCAGGCGCGCTACCCAATTTTCCGCTCAATTGTGCAAAGACAAACCGCGGGAATTTTCCCCGAAATGTGTTTACGTTCGTACGTACGCCACACTCACACAGCAGTGATGTTAAACTGATTTGGACTCGCTTTGCCCGCTTGTCTAGCGTCTGTACTGTTGCCATTGACAGTTGGTAGACGACGGTGTCATATCAGTCGCCGGCAGAGACGCCGTAGGCATACAACTGGCTTTACAAACCGTTTTCGATAATCTTACCTCATCTTCTGGGCTACGAAAATTGTGCTGGAAGTCTTTGTTCTCTTTAGTAACACGGAAAAAAGATTATTGTATGGCGTAAATACATCCACAATAGGCGTCTTTATCGCTAAATATTCGATACCATTGTGTTTGGTGCAACTCAAGGCTAAACTGGAGAACTCGCATCACCCATCTTTACAACAGTCACTGTAATTGTACAACAGTAGTCTCCGTGTAGGAATGATTGGGCATCAAATACGCATATGCTTAAGCTAAAGAGGCTTTAGTATCAACAAGTCCCTAGCAGTAATGATCGGAGTGATGTCGCCCTTACTTTGTTTTGACATCTAAGTCGCTTCGTCTTCTAGTCCGTTCTCTCAGTTTCGATTTTCTACAGACAGACTCCAAGAGCAAAACTTTAAAGATTGATGACAATTTTGATGTCCCTCCAGTGCATCCTAGCTATACTGATGGATCATCCCCTGAAGAGGACACAGACTACCCACCATACCTATCACAATATTTTACACACAATCGATGATAGCAGTGAGTCCTCCTGCTCTGTGCTTTAGTTTCTCAGAAAGCCTAGTGTGGTGCTAGAATCGATGGTCAGTTCTCTTCTACATTGATGGGCTAGAAGAGCTACTGTTTCGTTCCGCACGAGTCGGAAGTGACCGGAAATCTAGCAGTTAATGAAGTTAAGGAGGTCTTCGAGACTTGTTGGATGTGTGGACTTTTAGAATATCCCATGTGTAGTGTGTTCAGGACACTTCTGCTACTATTGCTGTGCTGTCGGATTAAACGCTAAGAGATTCCGGTAAAGCAATGACCTTCTTTACAACTGAGTGGCGAGATATTGATTAGGTACCTCAGCATTGCTTGCCCATCTTATAGATAGGTTGAAATGATTCCACAGTAAAGCGATTCACGGTAAATCTCCAAGGTACTACAGGAAGACACTACATGTATAGATATATTAGCATATGCCACAAATAGTTTCAACAATATGGGCGCTATCAGCTGTCAAAGCTAGAAATTCTAGACCCTACAGTACCCAGACTCTACAGTATCTTCATTCCGGGCTCTAAACAAAAGCGTCACCCCAGCCAGTTTGCTTAGTCGTTTTTTTTATTCTCTCTCTCTCGCAAATGTTTACATTCTTTGATGAATAGAATGATGAGCAAACGGAACTGAATCAGGCGCCGCCTAGGTAATGGGAAAGCTTCAGCCGTCAGTTCATCGTTACCGTTCTATTTCGGTATGTCAGCGCCTGAGTGTATGCATTCTTTCCACTTTCGTGGACGGCCCACGCAGCCACACAGCATTCAGCGCCGGTCTGCACCGCCCCAGCCCAAATTTAACTTTCGCGAATAAAAATGCTTTGCCGCAAAGCAAAATGTTATGCTTTTATTTCCATCTCATTAATCTTCGCCCCAAAATCTTGTTGATACAAGATTGAATTCCACCGTAATTGGAGTATCCGGTCTTTCTCTCGCAAGTCTCGCACCCACACCAAAAAGCGTTCGGCGAAAAGATACGGCCAGAGTTTTTGACAGTAACACATTCTTCAAAGCGAATTCATTCGCAAAACGCACCGCTTTTGTCTACAGTACGGTACGGTGGTACTGAAATTGACAGACAAAACGTTTGCCACTGTCAGATGTGGTGTGTTTTGCTATTGGGAGCCGTAACCGTACCGGCCCAAATCGGCTGGTACAATCTGCCGTAACACAATTACCTCAATTAAACCTTCCGGGCATCAGTTCCGTGACCGTTTGCTTGCTGTTGCTTTGCCTTCAACATGCTGTTGTTTCTTCGTGCACTCCGTTACCCGTTACGAAAGGTTTACAACAGTTGCAAAACTCTCGCAGTCTCGCCTTTGAAGTCGTACAGGAATGCTTTTAACGCAATTGCGCTTTAGCCCGAAAGCGCCGAAATCTATACATTTATCGCCCATCAACATTGCATACCCATTAGGCGCATAGTGATTTAACCTTTGTTTCTACAGCATTTTACCTTCAGTCACTCGTTGCTTTGTTAGTTACACTCTGCCCAAAACATGCCATTGTTGTCGCTGATGCTGCGATTTAATTTACACTTTCGCGATGTTCGATCTGGTTAAGCACAGTCATTAAATAATACGGGGCTCGAATTGATGCATCTGCTCACCACAGCAAACACCGGCATCAACACACTTTACCTGGTAAGCAGGTAATTTGCAGCAAATAATACGTGCGGATTCGCGTGAAAAACTGTTTGCGCAGTGTACGCGTCGGGTATCGCTCACAACCCCAAACATGCACACGCATGGTGTGGAGATTGTTTTCTGGCTAGCGTGTCAAACTTTTCGCGAATCGTACACCTCACCTCCAAAGCGAAAAGTTAAAATTAAAAGCATTAAAGTAATTATTAATAATCAAATTTCAGTCATTTTACTGATGCGTTCGATCTTTCCCCAACATAAGCATGCGATTATCGGTGGCGTACCCGTCGATAGTTGGGGAAAGCTATTTCCGTTCCCCCAACATTACCCATCGAGCGGGTGCTTGTGGCTTGTAGAACTCTCATCGCAGCGCGGCAAATTGAACGCCCCGTCGCACAACAACGATCGACTTGGTACCGAACCATTGCCGCCCATCCATTGTCAAAGCACGCGCGAGGGAATAGTATTTGGGAATTATTAGAAGTGTGCGCTGGGGAGTTGTACCACCGCCGACAACGTTTATTGGAAGTGGGAATACGATGGATTGAGGGTTAAGGTTGGTTGTTTGTTGGTTTTGCTCTGTAAGAACGCACGTATGAGCCACGATCTCGTCCTGCTTGCTTGCCCCTCTAACGTAAGTCGATAAGCAACAGCCATAAACAGACCGTACCGAGTGTGCAAACTTCGTTAACATGTACGTCTAATCATCATCGCATCATCCACCCAAAACACCAACCCAGCGCAAGTGTGTGTGTGTGTGTTTGAAGATTGCAAGACGAAAAAGTTCCGTGGCGCAATCCTTACGTCAATACGCTGTCAGTTGGTTGACAGTTACGGCGAAACAACCACTAGGCGTACAATGGGGATTACAACAACAGCCAAAAATTGGATCTTTGTTTTCGACAAACACACACGCGTTTGATTGAGATTTGTGGTACGGTGGTACTGAAATTGACAGACAAAACGTTTGCCACTGTCAGATGTGGTGTGTTTTGCTGTTGGGAGCCGTAACCGTTCCGGCCCGAACCGGCTGCATTCAATTATTTTCAGCTGCTGTCAGTAACGACAAACAAGCTGTTTTGCACCATTGGGAAAAATATAAATTTTTTCTCTTACGCATATTGCATACATGTAGGCGTTTCTTGTTTTAATGTTTTTAAAAATATTTTCGAAACAACTTGTTTTTGCATGACAATACGGCCATAGGCCGTAATTATGGAAAAATAAATAAATAAAAACTTGTTTTTGCATCATAGTGCATAAGGCAATCTGCATAACATTACACCAAACCTAATTCGGCTGTCAATAGCGACAAACAAGCTGTTTTGCACCATTGGGAAAAATATACATTTTTTTCTTACGCACATTGCATACATGTAGGCGTTTCTTGTTTTAATGTTTTTAAAAATATTTTCGAAACAACTTGTTTTTGCATCATTGTGCATAAGGCAATCTGCATAACATTACACTAAAACCTAATTCGGCTGTCAATAACGACAAACAAGCTGTTTTGCACCAGAGGGAAAAATATACATTATTGCTACGCACATTGCATACATGTAGGCGTTTCTTGTTTTAATGTTTTTACAAATATTTTCGAAACAACTTGTTTTTGCATGACAATACGGCCATAGGCCGTAATTATGGAAAAATAAATAAATAAAAACTTGTTTTTGCATCATAGTGCATAAGGCAATCTGCATAACATTACACCAAACCTAATTCGGCTGTCAATAGCGACAAACAAGCTGTTTTGCACCATTGGGAAAAATATACATTTTTTTCTTACGCACATTGCATACATGTAGGCGTTTCTTGTTTTAATGTCTTTAAAAATATTTTCGAAACAACTTGTTTTTGCATGACAATACGGTCGTAGGCCGTAATTATGGAAAAATAAATAAATAAAAACTTGTTGTTGCATCATAGTGCATAAGGCAATCTGCATAACATTACACCAAAACCTAATTCGGCTGTCAATAGCGACAAACAAGCTGTTTTGCACCATTGGGAAAAATATACATTTTTTTCTTACGCACATTACATACATGTAGGCGTTTCTTGTTTTAATGTTTTTAAAAATATTTTCTAAACAACTTGTTTTTGCATCATTGTGCATAAGGCAATCTGCATAACATTACACTAAAACCTAATTCGGCTGTCAATAACGACAAACAAGCTGTTTTGCACCAGAGGGAAAAATACACATTATTGCTACGCATATTGCATAAATTTAGGCGTTACTTTTTTAATGTTTTCAAAAATGTTTTTGAAACAACATGTTTTTGAATGTATAACTTTACACCCAAATCCGGTGCAAAGTGACAGATCGTTGTCAACAATGATTATGCAATGCAGAAAGCGCCAATGTCCTGGATGTGCCTAGTTCATACAAAACGAAGATCCTGTAAACGACGATGGAATCACTTCATTGTTTACACAATTGGTTAGCATTTGAGGTCATAATTGCCATAAGGTTGTTTAGTAAGGGCCAACATGCAAAATCAATCACTGTTTACGTGTGCATCATGCAGCATCTCCAGCCGGGCTGGAAGTCTTTGCAATGTATAACAATCTTAAAACATATCTTCATTGCATATCTATTGGTTTGAACACCATTTGAGATCTTTTCTACCGTTCAGCAGAATGATGTTATTAATCTTCTCTATGTTCACAGGCTAATTGCAGCCCAATCCGACTGATTTTGAACCATCAGGGAGATACGTTCGACAGTATTCGACAATATTTTATGGAGTATCTTCTAAGAGTCTATCCAGAGCTCTGGCATACATCTTCATGATATAAGCGATCATTAGTTTTAGGGTCTCTCGTGTGTAGTAGAAGCTTACCAAAGCATCAAACCTTAGGTTGGTGACTCCATACAGATGTTGAGATACTCACAAGGGTGTGTTGTACTCAATACACCCGTCTCCGAGACTTGCACTCTGTTAGCTGCGTTGCGATAGGATGATTCTTGATGAGCTCTAATAATCTTCATTTTCTTGCAGCAAATTAGAGACTTTTCAGGCTCCGGATACCTCGTCATATAATAGAAATAAGACCAGAAGCCCCAGCCCGCAATGTCTATTCTATAAGGTACATACAATTCGAGGAGTTCGTAGTACGGATGGTGTTGTTGCGTCCACTAGAAAGACCACTAGACTACCAAGTGGTTGTACCATCTGATAAGTGTGTAAGTAAGACTGATGCTTCAGCGATAAAAAATCTGACAACTGTTGCGTACCAAGAAGTAAATCTAGTAAATCTAGCTGAAGTTCGCCACCTAGGAGTTATCGTAGATAGTTAGTCATCGTTCAATGTTCACCTAAATTGACTGTCGTACAATTTGGTCTGCTTTAAAGCAATATCTTGACAACAAGTGAAAACTATTAAAGACGATTATCTAACCATAATGAGTCGTTGCGCAACTTTAACGATTATTCCACTGTTGCTCCTTGCTTGGTCCTTAACGCTACAAAAATGAATTGCTCAAACTTTATCCTGGAACTATCCTTGAGCTCAGTGTTCCGACCACACTATCGTCAGTACCCTCAATTAACGAATAAGTATAAAGATAAAGTAAACACAAAGCCAAGCATAAATATTCTTTCGCTAACAATCGCACAACTCCTTCCATCCACTGCGTTCTATACACCAGCATCAGGACTCCATTTAGCACAACAGCAACAACAACAACAAAAAGGCTACCTTTAAAAAGTAACTCACCCACGGTACATCCCTTTTCTGCCGTGATTAAAAATTCCTTTCTTCAAGAAATTACCGATTATCATACCGAATCCGTCCGCAGCAGAAAACATGCACACGCGGCGAGGTTCACCTTCTGACCGCAGGTCATTTTCACTTCATTCTTTCTTTACCGGTACGAGTTTTCAAAACCGTTACCTTCCACCCGCCTTCCCGTACACCACCTTCCGGCTCGATCGTTCCAAACCGCTGGCGAACAATGTTGCAAAAACCCACCAAGACCAAAAACTGCGAGACCCCTCGAGCACCCCGGAAGAGCACCCGAAGACCCGAAAAGTTTTTAATTAGGAATGCCACCATCCAGGCACGCCGAGCTAAACTTGAACCCGGCACTAGGCCCAGACCCCGTCCTTCACAATGCTCCGCCCGACCCGCTCGACAGCCAGCTTTGGACGGCAGTGAGGTTTCATAATTTCAAGCCCCAAGCACTAATTGAGTGATAATTGCCGATAATGTGAAATACTTTCTCCCGAGGCTCGCCAACCGGCTGCGAAGGAGACCACCGTACCGCATGGGAAGCTTTTGGTCGGCCGGACCCCAAAACCCGGCAAACCGGTTGTTTTGGGGGGCAACGGACGCTGCCCGAAAAGTGTGACAGTTTGCTTCTTTGTCCGTGCTTTGCCTTTCTTTCCTTAATTACGATGATCTCTCCAACTTTCTCAAGTGTCGCTTCGTGAGACTCTGCCCTATAGCTGGATCGATTTATGGCTACCCTTACCGAAGGCTGCCCATCCTTCACATCCACCCACGTACAGCGTAAAGTTGCGTAGGTGTCAAACCGTTGGAGACCAGCGCCACCACCACACAGTGCCATCTTCTCACCGCAAAGCAATAGGAAAGCGCGTTTCACTGGAATGCACCTGACACGGTATTAACCCTCAACAGCGGACGGCTGACTACACGTTTAATGAAATTCTCCCACCGGCAGGGAACTCCGTGTGTCCCGCCCCGTCCGCCACCGGGCTCTTAGCTTACCGAATGAATGTCTTCGAAAGTCTATCCTTGTCGGAGACTTGGCCCTTTTGCCGGCACCGCATCTGAAGAGGGTTTGGTGCTATTAAAGGCTGGGTTTAAGTGTTAGCCCGAGGAAAAGTTTTGTTTTTTTTCCCAGGGACCAGAGGAACGGTTTGCTGAAAACTGTAGCCGAAAACAAGGAAAAGTTTAAAGTTTTTGAGCCCGGCACTAGAGCTGCAGTGTCGCTCGAGGACGGCCAGAAACGACCGAATGACGATGCTCAATGCTTTTAGCAGATTATTAAATGTCTAATAAAAGTCATCCCTAAACTTGCAGCGGAAGGAACTTCACTCCACGTTGCTCTAGAGCTCGATGGAAACGTTTTAGAGGTTTAGCGGATTGCATACCTTACGGAGCTTCCCTTGTAATTGTACGTGAATTTCTAAGGTACGTCCGAACAACGGGAGCTCTAACTGTGAATCTCTCTCCTCAACAGCATATTCACGCAGAAGCCTCTTGTTGGGTTCAATTTATAAAATACACCCAAAGTTATGCAATCCTTTGCTACATTCAGTCAAATATGTTTCTTTCTCCTCTGTCTATGATACTGAGACGGAGTAGTAGCTACTGACACCGATTAAAAATAAACCTAAACCAGTTTCTTCGTATGTGTTTTTAGGTTAAAATGCTGTTAGCTCTCTTTAAAAACTGATCAGGATGAGCTTCACCGTTTCAGCTCAACGCTTTGACAAAAGGTTGATTAAACTATTCAGATTTTCAACCTAAAGTCTTCAAAAATATCTAAAATAGTATTTTCAAATAAACAAAGCAAAATGTTAAGTTGAGTTCAAAGAGGTTAAATCACTCTAAAACAATAGCTCCTAAACACTTCCTAAAAGCAATGCTTCCTCTATAAAGACCTAACGAACCGCCTCAAAGTATGCAACGTGCACCACAAAAAATGTCTCCGTAAGACTAAAACAAAACTTTCCTTTCAGATTGGCGGATGCCACTGTAGCGCAGAGTCGTTGCGAGACCATTTTC
>KZ064267.1:0-11054 GCA_002091835.1 Anopheles maculatus | reverse complement strand
AAAGGAATATCACAAGATGTATTTAAATGTTTCACAGAATGTATGAAAAACCGTACAAATTTTCTGTACTATGAGAGCGCTAGTGGCATTTCCCTCTTCGGTGAGGCCCACCTAACCGGCGAGGCCCCGAGCGGCCGCTTCTGTTTGTTCTTATTCAACATAGTCAAAGATTTTTAATCTAACATTAAATAGAAAATGCGTTATATAATACCATTTACATATTAAAAACAATGTTAAAATCCGTGCTCTATGCAGCAGGTAAGCCAAACCAATGTTTGTTTACATTTTGAACAGCTGACGATGACGATCTGACGACTATTTTTGAAACTTTTGTGGATCATCCAGGTTCTCATTTCGTGAAACTCTTTCTCAAAATCTCATGAGATCCTAAAACTATGAGTTCTGAAACTTCTCGTGGCCCTCGGCCTTATTGGTTGAAATATAGAGATGAGCTTTGAGATCTCGTAATGTCTCGTATCCGATTAATCCAAAGTAACTTTTTTCTTAATGCCAAATATATCAAACGATGCAGATTTGTCAATGTTCAATGCTTCACGCATATTGGTTACGGTAATACCTTCTTTTGTTTTGCAATTCTCAAAGTTAACATGAGCTGGGGAAATATTATTTTTATTTGCTCCCGTATCAATTAGAAATTTGAGCATTCCTTTTGTGGTTGCAATTTCCAGGAAAGGTATGAAATTGTTGTCCTCTTTTTTTTCCTCTTTTTGTTGTACTGTCTGAAAATTTAAGTTATCTGAATCCATCATATTTGTTACTTCTGTTGCTTCATTTTCAATCTCTTGGTTTTCGTAATTTTTTAATTGTGGTTTTGATCGATGTGTTCTCATCGATACATCTTCATCCATGCCATGATTTTTAAACTTTCATGATTTTGGTTTATGAATTTTATTATTTTGTTGCATTCCTGACGATGAAGGATTGTTAAAAGGTTTGCTATTAAAATGATTAGGTTTTGTATTATTTTGGTTTGGGTTGCTACTAATTGGTTTAAAGATGTTTCTCCAATTTTTGTCTGTATGCCGCGTTCGAATATTGCATGGCGTACGTATAAGCTTCTTCTAATGACTCTGGACGACGGTTACGAACGATCATAGATAAGTTATCTCCTAAACCGTCTACGTAACTGTAGTATCGCGTTTGTGCACGTCTGTTCTGTATCGTGTTCTCCACACAACTGTCCTTTTATTCTTCGCTAGCCCATGTTACCCAATTAGCAAACCAAGGTTACTAAACTAAGGTATCCCTAAAGGTTGCTACACTACATTCACTTTTTCTTTTTATAATTTTTCATAATTCATTTTATCCTAACTCTACTATTATAAACCTACTTCAACTGTGCTCACATAATCTTTTAAATGAGTTGGTTTGGTTATAGTTCGCTTACTTCTTTGTGACTCCTGTTCTAACGATGCCTGTGAGTTTACGAGGTGCTGTTTGCTTGATGTGGTAGCCGGAACTGAAGTATCATTAATGCCTACAGATTTGTTACGTTCATTTTAAGAAGATGCCGGAGCGCTTTCGTCAACAGCTATTTTTAATAAATGAGAGACATGCCTACGATACTGAACTCCTGTTTCTTTGCATTCCACTACTACATCACCTCCTTTTCTTTTCACGACTTGGATCCAAAATTTGATGACAATTTGTTAGCTTTAAATGTTTTTTTCATTAGAACCTCATCTCCTTCAGCTATAGGGTTACTTCTAGCGTTCCTGCGTTTATCTGCATATAGTTTGCCTTTTTCTTTTGAAATTTTATCACGGTCTGATATTTCTTCGTCTACAATTTTTGGTTCATAAATAGATGGAAGTCGATCACGAATATTGTATGACAAAAGCATTTCTGATGGTGTTCTTTTAGTTGTTGAATGCAGAGATGATCTATACATTAGAAGATATTTGTTCAATTCTTCTTCCCAGTCAGTGTTCATTGATTGACTAATCATTAATCTTTTAAGTAAAGACCTGTTTTGTCTCTCAACTTCTCCATTTTGCTGAGGCCAATAAGGTGTTGTGCTTATCAAATTTATATTATTCGTACTACAATACATTTTGAATTCCTCACTAGAGAATTGAGGGCCGTTATCTGCAGTTATAGATAAAGGTAATCCGAACCGAGCAAAAATTGGATTAAGTCGTTTTATAGTTTCTGTCGAGTCGATCTTTTTCATAATTTCTACTTCTATATATCTACTGAAATAATCAACTACGACCAACAAAGAATGCCCTGAAGGGAGTGGACCGAGGAAATCTATTGCTACATGTTGCCACGGTGCCGATGGTAGTTCCCTTCTTACCATTGGCTCGGGTGCAAATGGTATAGAGACCATCATGCAGCCCTTGCAATTTTTAACGTAATTTTCGACTTGTTGATCTAATTTGGGCCACCACACTTTAGCTCTTAGACGTTGTTTCATGATGGTCATACCGGGGTGTCCTTCGTGTGCTAAATGCAAAGTTCGCTCTCGTAATAGATTTGGAATAACAATTCTAGTGCCACGCAACAGAATTTTATCTGCAAAGCACAATTCCGTAGAAAACGTCTTAAATGACGTAGTATCTTCAGACCAAACATCTTTTTCAAGCCCTTGACGAACTGCTTGAATAATCTCGTCTGCCTTTGAAGCTTGCTCTATTTCCCTCAAAGAAAGAGCGACTGGTGATGCATTAGAAACTATCCAAGAAACATATTCTTCCCCACATTCGTCAAATGTTTTCCCATCCACAACCTCCGTAATGGCTAGACGTGATAGGGGGTCGGCGATGTTAGTTTTCCCTGGTCTATAAATGACAGATGCTTTGTATGATTGTAGGCGAACAACCCACCTTTCGATCCTAGCGCATGGTTTTGATTTCGGTCCGAAAATAATTTCTAAAGGTTTATGGTCCGTAATCAATTCATAATTACGTCCGTATAAATAAAAATGAAATCTTTCTACAGCCCAAACCAAAGCTAAAGCTTCTTTTTCTATCTGGGCATATCGCCTTTCAACAATTGATAAACTTTTACTGGCATAGGCTATAATTCGTGGAACACTTTGTGCATCTATTTGAACCAACACTGCTCCAAGGCCGACCGGACTCGCATCTGCTATAAGCTGCGTTCTATCCGAGACATCAAAGTAGCCTAATGTTGAAGGGCACATCATGATTGATTTTAGTTTGTTAAATGCCTCTTGTTGCTCGGATTTCCAAATGAAAACTTGATTATGACCTGTCAGCTGTCTTAACGGAAATGTAATGGTTGCTAAATCGGGAATAAATCTTCCTAAATAGTTTACTAACCCCAGAAAGCTACGAACCTCTTCCCCTGATTTAGGTTCCCTAAAGTTCCGAATCGATTCCACCTTGTCATTATCTGGTGTGATTCTATTTGCAGACAAAACGTGTCCTAAACATTTCGTTTGCTGTTCTCCATATGTGCACTTTTCTGCATTCAAAAGCACATTCCACTCTTTTAGACGCTGGAGGACTTTTTTTAATCTTATATCATGCTGTTCTTGGTCCGGTCCATAAACAATGATATCGTCGATGAAATTCAAACAGCCTTCACAGCCAGTCAGAATTTGTTCCATTAGTTTCTGAAACAATTCCGGGGCACAATTTATACCAAACATTAGTCTTGTATAGCGAAATAACCCTCGTCGTGTAATGAATGTTGTAATACTTCGAGATTGTTTCGATATTTCTACCTAAAATTAAAAAACATAATTAAATTCAAATTAAACAAAATAATGGGAAAATATGTCATGCCTCTTTTTTTTTTTTTTTTTTTGATTCTCGAGTTCAAGAGATTTACATTTGCCGTAATTTCTACAAATCATGATTTCTCTATTAGCGTTTTTTTTAACATACCTGATGAAAAGCATTCTTCACATCTAATCGAGAAAATACATTTGCCTTCACCAATTCTGGCAGAAAATCTTCGAAGGTTGGTAAGGGATGGTTCTCTCTTTCCACCGCTTCGTTAGCTCGTCTCATGTCCACACAGATACGAACGTCGTCATCTCCCTTTGGCACTACCACTACTGGAGATATCCACTTTGATGGCTCATTTACTTGTTCAATAACTCCTTGCTCCAGCAAGTCGTCCAGCTTTTTGTCCACCAGCTTTTCTAAAGCAACTGGGATACGACGATATGGTTGGGCAACTGGTACTGCATCGGGCTTAATCGGCAAATCCAAAACGATATTATTGATGGTTCCTAACTTGCCCTTCGCGCCTTCAACAGCATTTACTGGTATGCTTATTTTTAAAATTCCCATGTAGATTGCAGTATCACGGCCGATAAGGGTTTTTCCGTCCCCTTCAACAACGTAAAAATCTGCAACTGTCTTAGCCGTACCAAGGGAGATTGTAGCAGTGAACATGCCGATTATTGATAGAGGCTGCCCACCATATGCTTTGAGATTTAATGCAGTCTCTCGTCTTTGATTTGTTACCTTTATGTGGAGCGATTTCATTTCTTCCCATGTTTTCTTACTGATCAGGTTGTATTTTGATCCAGAATCTATTACTGCAGTTATTCCGACACCTCCAATAATGCAATCTACTACAGTGTTGCTGTCTGAAGATGTAAGATGAAAAACGTATTCGGCTTTTTCGTTTGCAACGTGGTTCACTGCATTGTTCTCTTGGTCTCTTTTATTGGTTGTGTTATAGTAACGGTCCTGCTTCCGAGGGAATTTTCTCGGGTAATTTTCGGACTGCTTAGTGCGGCACTTTTTTGCAAAGTGGTCTCTGCCTCCACATTTGTTGCATATTTTTCCTTTTGCCGGGCATTTATTTTCTCTCGATAGGTGTCCTGAATAGCCACATCGATGACATTCTTGTTGTTTTGGATCAGGTATTTTTCTCTTCTTGCCATGCTGAGGTTCTTCTATGCTATGCACCAGATCAACATGCTCCTTGCTACCAGCGAATGATTTTTCTTGATGGGCAACAGTCTCGAAGATTTTGGCAACGCTCACTATTTTATCAAGGCTGGCATCACCTTGTCTGAGAAACTCTCGGCGTAATGCTGCAGATTGGCAATTCTCTATCACTTGGTCTTTCACGTGCTCTTCTAACTTTTCACCGAAATTACATCGTTCTGCTTGTACACGCAATTTCATGATGAAACTATCAAAGCTCTCTCCAGATTTTTGTTTTACTTGTCGAAAAAAATGCCGTTCATACGTTGGGTTCTGCTTTGGAAGGAAGAATTTATCCAATCTTGCAACTGCTTCTTCATAAGCCGACATGTTTGGGGTGTATTGTTCGACATTTGCAAGCGGGCCGCGCATCTCGGTGTTCGGTAATTCTGGTAGCGTCTCAAAAATTTGCTGCACATTTGGGCCAACAAAATGAAGTAAAAGATCCTTTTTCCAATCTTCGTCGAGGATAATGGCTTTCACATGCAATTTTGGTATCACTTCCCATATGCCATCAACAAAATATCTCAGCATTTAAGCTTATGTATATTCTTCGCATTAAAGCATGACGCAACGCATTTAAGCACGACCATTTTCACTATTACTATCGAGAAGAAAAAAATTGCAAATTTTCTCAGCATTTAAGCTCCTATTTGTCCTTCGCATTCAAGCATGGCTGTTTCCATAACGCCAACAATTCACGGGTTTTCTGTAAAACCACTCACTGCTTTTAAGCAACCAAACTAGTCGATTGAACCTAACATTTCCATTCTTACATACTCCCATGTTAATCATGCTTACCCATAGGATTCATAGCTTTTAATTTTCAGAATATCTGTCTTTCCTTCACTTCTTCTTCTCTTCACTATTACTGTATTTTACTCCTCGTCGCCAAATGTAGTATCGCGTTTGTGCACGTCTGTTCTGTATCGTGTTCTCCACACAACTGTCCTTTTATTCTTCGCTAGCCCATCCCTGCAAGCAAAGCAGGGAGAGCTTGGTGGTGTTTCGGTGGTGGAAGCATGGAAAAAGCCATTGAGACGCAGGGAAGGCTTGCGTTTTACACGGGATCACCACCAATACAGTGTCAAAATGTCGTGTTGAAGCGCGCGAGCTTTGAATGTGTGCGTGCTTGAGCAGTTGTAAACAAACTTGACAATTCCGGACTTAGAATTTTTTCAACAGTTTGTTGCTGCTGGCTCGGTGCGCTCCTATGCTGTTTGTGATTGCAAGTGTTTTAACTCGTGTTTCCGTATTGTAACGGTTTAAAATACAAGTGAAAGTGCATTTTTACAGAAGGTAATTTATTTTTGTACATTTCAGGTGCAAAAATGCAACTTCCTTCATGCGAACAAGACCGTTGCAGCATTGATCAGCTCTCACACAACAGGACGAACGGATGCAAAGGACAGATCTTAGCGGAAACAATCGGCTGCAGGACATAAACGGAACCGACAACAGAATAGAGGTAAGAACAAATACGTCTTGTGTTACAATAAGAGTACCATAATTTCCAATATACTTTACACTTTTCATCTCATTTCAGGACGGGGTGAGGCAACAGTTTCGCAGTGGTAGCTGCCGGCAGCGGAACACTTGCCGGGTCACCTCTTTGCTGGCTTGACAGTGCGGTTGGCGATGTATACCGGAACAGCATCGAACAGGACAGGATCTCGGTGGCAACAGCAGGCAGCAGAACACCAACCCAAATAATCGTCGTTGGGCTCGTGGAAGCAGTAAAGATCGTGGTCGCAGTAGCAGTGAACGGCAGCTTCACACCCGCACGGATTATCGTGCGTGAATTCACAACGCGGTCGCAGTAGCAGTGACAGACACGGATTACGGTGCGTGAAACAACAATACCGCTGGCGGTACTAGCAGTTAAGTTATTTTTGTACATTCCAGGTGAATTGATGCATCTTCCCAACGGTGCGGTTGGCCGTTTGTGGACGCGCAAACGCAACTACCGAACGGTGCAGTTAGTCGTTTGTGGACACGTAGATTGAACACCATCATCAGTTTGAATAGAACTATTACTGTAAGTGTTGTATTGTATAGTATTAAAAGTATATTAAACACATACATAATTTCTTGCAAAGTGCTTGCGGACACAACGGAGCAACGGTTTCCTGCACACTACAGCCGGATAACAGTTCCAGACCGCACAATGTTGTTGCTGGCAGAATCCGAAGAGGTTCATGCGAACAAGACCGTTGCAGCATTGATCAGCTCTCACACAACAGGACGAACGGATGCAAAGGACAGATCTTAGCGGAAACAATCGGCTGCAGGACATAAACGGAACCGACAACAGAATAGAGGTAAGAACAAATACGTCTTGTGTTACAATAAGAGTACCATAATTTCCAATATACTTTACACTTTTCATCTCATTTCAGAACGTGATGAAGCAACGAATGTGTTACGGTATCGCAGTGATAGCTGCCGGCAGCGGAACAGTTGGCCAGGTCACCTTTGCTGGCCTGACAGTGCGGTTGGCGATATGGTGTTTCGCATCGACCGGGATCGCGGGTGCAACAGCAGGACGGACGCCAACGCAAATAATCGTCCTCGTCCTCGGGCTCGTGGAAACGCTGAACATCGCGATCGCAGTGGCAGTGATCGGCAGCTTCACAACTGCACGGTTCGTGAATTCACAACAATGTTGCTGGCGGTACTAGCAGCACCGGCGAAAGTGATTCACGTTTCTGCTGCATTAGGACGTGAACAACAAACAGCTACATGTTGTTGTTTCGGTGGACTGCACTCCTGCTGATGTTGTAAGTTTGAACTATTACGTTTTAAAAAAAAAACTTATCACTGAACAATTTTCTTACCCTCACTGTTTCTTTTATTTCAGAAAAACACGGTGGAACAATGGATGAATGGCGTAACGAAAATATTTACGGTGCTTGCTGTGTTCAGAAAAGTGTGTTGTTTGAAAAGATTTAATAAATAACAGCTTAAAAAATATTTTTTAGCGATTTATTATTTAAATAAATATCGAAATTACTGACCTTGCATATATGAACCTCGGTATACCGCCGTCCGTCAAAATTAATTACCTCCTATTTCGTATGCAAACGGAGCCCTAAATAGGAGGTATTTTTTGTATGGGCGCACACGCACACCACCATACAAAAAACCTGTCAAATTGTTGGCAGGGATGTTACCCAATTAGCAAACCAAGGTTACTAAACTAAGGTATCCCTAAAGGTTGCTACACTACAGTAACGAGTAGTACTTATAAGTTCAATCAAAGCATTTATTTGCTTTGTAGCTCCTTTTAGTTCCTCTGTGGCATTTGCCTTACTTTTAATAGCTGTGTCTGTTTTTTACGCAATGTCCGGATTTATTAACAGTGTCGTTTACAGTATTTTACACCCACTTTACACACGCACACACACACACGCTGATACTGGCAGGATGCATTTGGCGAATGTTGATGTCCAGTTTTGCTCTTCGCTTCTCCTTCTTTTCCGCTCTTCGTCGTCATGCTCAGGTCAAACCGCAGGTAGACTTTAAAAGTATTCCGAAAAGTCTTGAAAAAGGTTAGTTTTTTATGTGGCTGAGCTGGTCGTGATGTGGTACCTGTTGGTGGTTGTCTCGCGATGTTGGCTGTTGTTCTCTCGGATGTTTGTGTTTGTATATATGTATGTAAGAAAGGAAAAGCGCTAGTAGAGAGAGAGAGAGTGATAACGAGTTGCGAGAGAGAGAACGAGTTGCGAGGGAGAGAACGCGCAGCGTTCTGATCGGGAGCGCGGATTAAGTGATAAGCAGATGGATTCGGACCGCGAAGCGAGTAACTTGGTGTGAACTGATCAATAAAGTGTTACTTGTCTTAAAAACCGAATAAAAAGTCTCACATTTGGTGTCAGAAATGGGATTAACATCCAGACAAGAGTGGTTTTACGTGTAGTTTGAGGGATGTAAATCAAAAAAGAACGTTGAGAGTATTGATCGAAGAAAATCAATTGAAGTGAGGGAAAAGTGATCCCGTGACAAATTGATTTGGTGATCAGAGTTAGACTCAACTTTCTGTTCAGCGGAGTGAAAGTCAATTAAAGTGAAGGAAAAGTGATCCTGTGACCAATTGACTTAGCTCGATTTGGCTGTTTATAAAGTGAGCGGAATCAGTCAAAGTGAAGGAAAGTGTTCCTGTGACCGATTGATCTTCGCGAAACGAGTTGACCAAGTGATCAAAAATGGATGAGCTGGAACAGCGCATTCTTGATCTGTGTGAAGAATTCACGAAGACTGGCCTAGCGAAAAGGTGCCAGCAAAAAGGGTTGCCCTCAAAGGGAACCAAAGAAGAAATGGCTAGATTACTAGTGGAAAGTGAAGAAATGTCCGGCGCGGATGTTTCTACTATGGATCAATACCATGACGCGGATGAAAAATCTGAAGCGGCAGCTAGCAGTGCAGCACCGAAAGTGGAGCCGAGCATAGTGCAGCAGCCCTACTCCTTTAGGGACGTGGAAGAGGGAATTGAGGCGTTTTGTGCAGATGGCTCAGTGGATTTTGCTGCATGGCTAACAGATTTTGAGGAAGTTGCGACCATGGCGAGATGGTCAGATGAGCAAAAGTACGTGATGTGTCGTAAAAAGTTGGTGGGCACAGCGAGAAGTTTTTTGCTAACGATGCGTGGGGTCTCATCGTTCGGGGCTCTTCGCAAGGCGCTGGTAGCAGAATTCGGTGAAAAAGTGCGTCCGATGGACATTCATCGTCAACTTGCATCACGGCGACGAAAAACAGGGGAATCTGCTTTGGAATTCATTTACTCTATGCAGCGAATTGCAAAACAGATTGACCTTGACGAAGAAAGTGTGTGTGAATACATTGTTGATGGTATCGCGGAGAGCGAAGCGCAACGCGCAGCATTGTACGAAGCGCACACGGTGAGAGAATTGAAAGAAAAAATTGCCTGGCAAGAGCGTGCAGCGCAGAAACAAACACGTGCGGTGAAATCTGCATGGCACGAGCGCGCCTGGCGAAAAGAGAACAAGAGTTTACCGGTTCAAGACACAATTCCTGTGAAAAATGCAACAAAAGCGCGGTGTCTTAATTGTGGTGTGATGGGACATATGGTACGGAATTGTCCAGAACAAAGAAGTGGACCACGGTGTTTTCAGTGCAACGAGTTTGGGCATCGTGCGAATCAGTGCGGGCAAAGGAATAAACAACAACCGGGTACAAGTGCAAACCTGATAAACCATGTCCAAGCTGAGCTACCGACAAAAATGGTCCAGTTGGGGGGAAAAGATATACAAGCGGTTATTGACACAGGCAGCGAAGTGTCGATTGTCCGTCAAGACACATTTCAGGATTTAGGGTGTGTACAACAAAGGATGGAACAATCCATACAACAATTGCGTGGTTTTGGTGGAATCATACAAAAGCCGATAGGCGAATTGGTGACAAACATTGGCATCGATGACGTTGAATACGAAATCGGTTTGTTGGTGGTCTCTCCAAATTCGATGAAGGTTCCAATGCTGGTAGGCATGAATTTTCTTCGAAGTGTTTGTTACGCTATAACCAACGATGGAGTGCAGATTTTTAAGAAAAAAAGTGACAATGAGAAATCGAGTAGCGATTACGAAAGTGCTGTGTATAAGATTGATTGTGAACAAATCCAAGAACTGGAAGTACCGGAGAAGTTTCGAGACAAGGTGCAAGCGCTGAAAAGTCAATACGAAGCTTCAGTGGTGGATAATTACGAAGACAATTGTCCCATACAAATGAAGATAGTGTTGGAAGAAAACGCGTCACCTTTTCGGCATACGCCCCGCCGCTTGCCTTTAACGGAGGAAGCAGCAGTCGAAAACCATGTAGGGGAATGGTTGAGGAAGGGAATTGTTCGTCCATCGACGTCAGACTTTGCAAGTCGCGTAGTGGTAGTGAAAAAGAAAGACGGCACTAGTCGGGTTTGTATCGACTTTCGGTAATTGAATACAATGGTTCTAAAGGATGGGTTCCCAGTTCCACTGTTAGAAGAAGTTTTAGAGAAACTTCAGAGTGCAAAGGTGTTTACCGTTATGGATTTGGAGAACGGGTTTTTTCATGTGCCGATAGAAGAAGCTAGCCGCAAGTATACCGCATTCGTTACAAAATCGG
>KZ064266.1:4933-16455 GCA_002091835.1 Anopheles maculatus | reverse complement strand
AAAAAAAAACACAGAAAATTGCCTGCTGCACGGCTGCTGCATCGACTATGGCGAAGAAGCCGGCTTTTTCCGCTCATCGTCATCAGCATCGTCACACAGAGATAGAGCGACGTCTACTAAGCAAGAGAAAAAACAATCACGTTTGAGAGAAGAGGACATACAATCAAAAGGCGAATGTTTGTGTGCGTGTACGTGTGCGTGTGTGTGTGCGTGTGTGCGCGTGTACCTATAGGAAACTCATGAGATATGAAAAAGAAGAAAACAAAAACTTTGTGTGTTATTGAAAGGTTAGCGTTTTATGTTATAATTTTATTTACTATCTCGCATCTCACACCTAAATTAGTTCTCTCTTGCTCTCTCTCTCTCTCTCGCGCGCTGTCTAATCTCTATCATAAACGCAACGTCGTTTATCATCCTTCCGTTTTCTATCGTATTAGCTATGCAAAATACGCTATCCGTTACGTTAGCAATCTGTTTCCGTTTTTCTTTCTCACATTTGTGCCTTATATCTACTATTTGCTACTGCTAGTACTATTACTACTACTACTACTGCTACTACTACTACTATCTTGCTCTATCGTTCTTAGTTGCTCAAGTTTGCTCAACGCCCGTTCCTTCCATTTGGACTTGCCTTGTAAGTTGAATTATTAGAGAAAACAACTTCCAAATTTCAGTGCGGCGTTGACAAATCCTCAAAACCATTTTCTGCAGCAACTGCTCGTTTTATAAATATTCTTACACTATTAGCAATTTTAAAACTTCATGTAGACTTTAAAAGGTAGATTGTGTTAATATTCTCTTTGATGCAATTATATTATCCGCATAGATCTCTTTGCATTTGCGAGTGTGGTTAAGAATAAAAGAGCCTTCACATAGCTTAAGCAATTAAACAGTTGTAAAATTAATTTTCTATTCACTGTATCTTCTTTTTTGCTTTTTTTCTCTCTACTCTCGTTTCCTTCTTTCTATCACACTGTCGCTCTTTCCTATCGCTTGCTTCTATGAAGTATATCATTTATTTATCTTTGTTTTCATTTTCATGCCGATTATTTTTTTTTTCATTTAATGCCCCTCAGAGTGCGAGTTTGGTAGTGTACTAGAGACGTATCGTTACGTCAACCAGTTTTCACAATTCACAATAGTACGTACATTAATTAGCTAAAGTAACGAAAAGACAAAAAACAGCCGATCAAACGATCGTTACATCTAGATAAAATCTCCCTTTTCCTAATACTACAACGCAAGTGATGACTTTTTTTCCCCCTAGTGAGTTAGTTTTGGTAGAAACTTGATGATATTTAATTTCCATGACTGCAAAAACTCAACCATGTTGAATTGATTCGGATCTTACTACACCTGTGTGTGTGTCTGTCTTATCGTTAGTTCGTTAGCATTAGCAAGAGATATGATTTATTATTTAAATGCAATACTTCGAGCACAAAACACTCACTCGCGGCAGCAGAAACGTCGCTGGCACGCGCAAGTCTGTGCAAAATTAGGTTTAGTTTTTAGGATGGTAAGACGATGTTACACTTTAATTACCACTTACTATTATTATCACCTAGATATCTACCTCCTCTTGTTTTTAATTTACCACAACATACTTAGAGCGCAATTGCACCTAGAACGGATTCACCTGTAGGTGTGATTCATCATTCTTCCCTCTGTACAGATTGTCAACCATTGTCCTTTTTTCGCCCCTCTCGCCTCATTCGATGGCGGCTCCTTCCTGTTCTTGTTGGACTAACAGAATGATGTCATCCCTTTTTTTGTAATTGTAACGCTAGTTTAATCATTCCACCTGCACTCAGTACTCAGATTTTACTGTACCCAACGGGAAAACTACACCCCCTTTTGCTCCATCTTTTCGTTGGGGCCCTTTTGCTTATACATCTTTCTCACTATCGCTGTTACTTAGTAGCGTTCGGTATAAAATAGCAATATATAAAATAGCTACTGATTAGAAAGCTCGTACATTAGTCACTTTAGCGAAACTTTAAGATGTAAATACGCAGTTTGCGGTATGGATTTTCTACCTACCTACAGCATTACAATACCAAGCAAATGCACGAAATCGAAAACTTTACAATCAACTAAAGGTGAAACAATACAGTAAGGAGAAAAGAAAGCGAAAGCGTGTGTGTGTACACTAAGAAACGAAACAAAACAGCAAAACAAACAAAAACCTCTACAAAGCAACACACATACACAAGCAAAACAAGCATTGCCATATACAAATATATAAATATACATATACAATAATTTTATCTAGCGTATATTGTGTTTTTTTTTTTGCAAAATAAAAGCATAGCATTTTTTTATTATTAAACTTTACACATTTTTTATTCTACTGTTTCCAATGCATGTTTAGCTTAACTTAAAGTCACGGAAAGTGTAAAATAATACAGGGCAGTGAACTAAACAACCCTTCGGCCTAAACGAGTGTAAGGTTATCGGGAATTAGTATTCGTGTCATCAGAAGATGTTCTAGCTACTACAAGAAAGTCAGAGATGTGACATACCAAAAACATTCGAAGTTATGTAAGAGAGAACGAAAAATGAGATAGAAGAAGAAGCAGTTACATCAGGTCGTGTGCCTATGTCTCCTTGTACGTGTTTAATCCTTCGGTAGACGTGTTCATTCCTCGGAAATCCCCCGCTGTTTGCTCTCTGCCGTCATTCGTCAACCCTCAAGGAACCCTTGCATTACAAAGCAACCATAGTGTCTTATTCCTCCGAAATGGGAAAAAAGAGAGAGGAAGAAAGAGAAGGAGAGAGACAGAGAAAATGAGTGTGCGAGGAATGGTGAGGTTTTTCGCAAGCTGGGTCCCAAGTTCCAACATGTTGTCCATAACATGTTATTTGGGCACACTGACAGCTTCGCCATTTTGACTGTTGCAACTATCTACCAACGGGGTATAAACAGGCGTTAGAAAGCTTTCCATTTGACAGACCATGACTTCGTCAGTAGGTCCCTAAATGCGAAAGAAGAGACTGGATTTATATAGCATTCGCCGGATTTATCGTACAGCAGGATTCGCTGTCCTATGTTTTGGTTTGGTGTGTGTGTGTGTGTCTTGCATTGCTCGTCTCTATTGCATGGCACCTGCTTTTGATGCTATCTTCTCTTGTTATTCGTTTCTATAGCAACTCTTAAGACACACACATACGCGCCATTAACAAACAAACAAATTCTTATAAATATAAATCAACTAAAGCTTGCTTCCGTTGTGGCACACACGGCTGCGAATGCATGATGAGTTTTATTATATTTGTTGTTTTATTATTTCCCATTCGATGTAGGTAGATGCCTTTTTAATGCCTGCCGTTAAGTGTTACGTTTTTTCGTTTTAAAATAAATCAGATTTTACTGTACCCAACGGGAAAACTACACCCCCTTTTGCTCCATCTTTTCGTTGGGGCCCTTTTGCTTATACATCTTTCTCACTATCGCTGTTACTTAGTAGCGTTCGGTATAAAATAGCAATATATAAAATAGCTACTGATTAGAAAGCTCGTACATTAGTCACTTTAGCGAAACTTTAAGATGTAAATACGAGAAAGAGAATTAAAAACACAAACACCAAACGGTACAACATAAATCCTCTTGCTTTGTATAATTTATAATGCTTCTTACTATTTAAAATTGCTGTACGGTTCACATTTTAAATCTCACATCCAACAGTTGGCGAGCACTGGTTTTACGAAAGTGATGATAAATTAAATTGGCAAACGGCAACTTAAAAATAAATTACTCCATTGCTCCTCCCTACCTGTGCCGTTCGTACACTTAACTCTTCATTCGGTTTTGTGTTTATGGTAGCTGATTGAAAACTAGTACACCCATCGGGTACCGCTCATCAATACCTTAGAATGAGGTGTGAGGTTGTGTGTGTTGTCCCTTGTTTTTTTTTCGTCTTCTTCTCCAATCACTACACTTATTGCGACCACTGTAAATATGATGTATTATCTTCCGTTCCCTTTGTTTTGTGATTTGTTTTTGTGTCTCTGTGCAGGTGTTACTCGATACTCGTTACCCGCACCGTACAATTAACCTATTAATTGTATGCCCTAGATATGAAGTCCGTGCCATTAATTTGTTGGCTAGTTGGCTTATAACGTTTTTTTCTTTTTATAGTATATTTGCTTTAGTTTCCCCACCGTGATTTGTGTGTGTGTTTGTGTGTTTCATGCTTTCAATGTGATAAATTCGAACAAGTTTACAAGTGTTTGTTTTGCTTCAGGATTTATACCGATACCCTATACAAAGTTATCTTGAATAGTAGAATAATTCGTACATTTAGAGTTATAAAAACACTTTGCAAGTCTCTTAATACTGCGCTGCGCTCACCTTCACCCCTTCTTACTTTCTCCTTTCTCGTCGATTGTATTTTGTTTTTTGTTTTGTTTGTTGGCAAATCCATTGTTTTTGTTTTTACATTCTTTTGTTTGCTCCCACTCTTTTACCCCCACATTATGCTATTCAACTTTGCTGCTCAGTTTAATAGAGTGTATGATGTTTTTTTTTTGGTTTTCCCTTTTTTCCCTTTTCATTTCACTTGAGCATAGGATATGTTTTTTTTTTGTTGTGTATGTGTTTCTTTTTTTGTTTCTTAAAGACAGAAGGTTTTCTAAAAAAAATGTTTGGCAATTATATAGCTAAAAATTGTAACAGATCTTGTAGACCATTCTTTCCGATTGCAATAATGTTTCGTTTCTCTGTTGACACCGCCGGTCTGGTATACGGAATTATATTTAAATTCATACACCCCCGTTCTTCTTTTCACTCTCTTTATACACGGGTGGTTTTCACATCACGTTTACGTGTGCTTCCTTTCGTTTGTGGTTGTAGATGTTTGTTTTTTTTTTCTGTTTTGATAAATGTTTACTTCACATTCGTTCATTCACATTATCTAACACTGGGCTGTTTCTTCTTCTGTCAATCTTCGTGCTGTGTGCTGATGAATTAAAGTCAAACCTCTTAGTCTTATAATTATGTACAGCAGTGTTTGTCACTGAAATTCACTGGGGCTCACCCTTCACACGGCTTGATATGGGCTTACATTCATCGACGAGACGAGAGAGAGAGAGAGTGAGAGAGAGAGGGTTTTATTTTATTGTTTGTTTTTCTGCATGTTTCCCTTCCTGAGTGTAATCAAATCCCTGTCGTATTGTTTTGCCTTTCACTTCTTAGTAGCAGCCTACTGGAGGAGCCTGCTAAACTGTCATTTATGACGTTTCACTGTGCTGCGGAAGAACCACTGTGGTTTGTCCACAAGTTGCTTTACACCCTCCGGTATCATCTTTCTTGCTTACTATACATTGTCTCTTTGTACATTTCCCTTTGTATATGCAAGTGTGCGCGTGAGTATGTGTATGTGTGTGTGTTAAAATGATTATTATTTGCATTAATTGCAAACAATCTCTTTTACTCTCTTTTTATGGCAGATCATTATTTTATTTAGTTATTAAAATGTTTCACTAGTTTGATGTAGATTGTATGAAATGTAAATAAATTTCATCCAGGGAATAAAACATAAACCAAAATGTTTCGTTCCTTGCTGCACCCCCCCCCAGATTGGCAGATTGTGCATTGTGTGCTACGTTCGATCAAACGTTGATGAATTTACTAAATTTTGCGATCCTTGCGCCACTGTAATAGTGTACGCTAGTAAAAAAGTTCAAAGTTTACTATTCAAAGCAAAAGGATAGAAGTTAAGGGGTTTTTACTAGTCAGTTCTTTTAAAAATATGTAATATTTTCTTTTTTTTTCACCAAAATGTGCGCAATTTGATAAGTTTTTTTTGGTTTGATATTTTTTTTCTCAAACCTTGAATGGTGCAGAATTGTACATTCACTCACACATACACAAGCGCGCACACACACACACACGAACGTTTGTGGACTGTAACCTTTGATATCGTGGATCGCGTGTTCGTATCGAAAAAAAAGCGTTAGAATTAGACCGAGAAATCAAAGTTAAACCCAATTTAAATAATTAATTTTAAATTTTTCTCCTTTTTGTTTTATAATGTTTTCTCGCATAAAATCACAGTTATTCGTTTTTTGTTTGTTTGTTTGTTTGTTTTTTGTCTTGATCTCCTTAAGCTTATACGCGTCGTGTCAAATTTATCTACGTTCTGTTTGCCAACTCTCTCTTTCTTTTTCTTTTGTTGCTTCAGAAACATCTACTAATTGTACACACTAACCGGAACACTATCTCCGACGATGCGCGTCGTGTCTCGTCTGCAGCGTAACACAGTTAAACAATCTTCTCAGAAAGATAGCTTTTTAGCAGACTTGTTTGTTGTCCACCACGGGCTACGGGGTGTGCTTATCCACGCGGCTTAGTCACGCAACACATCACATTTAAATCGTACCGGTCAAAATTAGCGTAAACCATTCCATTGCGTGTTTGATATGTGATAATGAAAATAAGATTTTTAACGTTACGAAACGCTAGAAATGGAAGAAGAGAACACACGCGCACACACACAGAAAGTACAAATGTTTTGGCCAATTCAATTGCTACAACACACGATTTTTTTATGGAATAGAACAGAATTATTGCACATTTCTATATTGCTATAACTGAAGTAAACTAGGCAGTAAATTAGGATACAAACGACAAAAGTACTATACAAATTATGTGCATTCGTTAAGCTAAACGTTCAATTCTTCGCGTCATTAGTTCTAAAACTATTACGATCGTCTATTTTTGGGTGTGTGTTTTATTTTAAACTCAATCTGCATTGAAATATGTCCAAAGATTAACAAAAAATTAAAGGTTTTTCTATGTTATGCCACCGATTGTTGTACGCCACTCTCTATAAACAAAATATTGCACCTTGATACCCCTTTCGTAGAGCAAGAAGCTTTAAATCACTGGAAATTAAAGGACTATCTGATATTTGCGTTTTCTCTGCTTATTTCCTCTTCTACGTTTGCAGGTTTGCTGGTTGTCAATACTGGGTGGATATGTTTAATCTGTAAACCGTGTGTATTCAACTCTTTTAATAAGATAATGTAAGATAATATACAACCGAATCTTTCTAAGGTGAATGGTTGATTAGACGTAGAGCTTTGATATGCACTTTGGTCACCATGATGGATATGTGTTACTAACGAAAATGTTAACGTAAACGTTGTTGTAACGCTGTCGTAACGCGTGCTGTAACGCGCGCCCCTTCACTAGGCTAAGTAACACCGTTGGTTGCTTTGATATGCAAAACAGTCCGATTTGGTGGATTGATATGGGTAGATTGGTGGATGTGTGTGATGATGTTGTGCTGCCAAAAACCATGTAGTTGACCCGTGTGATTACAGCGTTGCGTGTGCGTAGAGTATTACGTTGCACAATGGACTAAAAGCACCGCTCCAACCGTTTCCGCCGCACATCTTACTGAATGCCCGGTGGTGGTTGTCCCAGTTCGGCCGCAAAATCAAACAGATGTGGATGGGTGTGCGGATGGGAACCGTGCAAACCGGCCCCCACATTGCTACCGTTCCCGGACAGTACCGTCTTGATGGCGGAAGTCTTCAGCAACCGTTTCAGCATCCCGCTGGACCCACGATGCTGGAGGCTTTTGTGTGTGGTGAGCGAATTTTTCGTCCGATATCGCCGATGGCAGAACTCGCACACGTACAGCGTGTCGGACTGTTCGTGCTTGTCCTGAAAATGGCGCTTCAGCGAGTAGTAACAGGAGAAAGTTCGCCTACAGTAGGGACACTCCTGCGGTTCGTTAATGCCACCGCTTGTTGGCGGTGGCATACGGAGTGGCATCAGCTGCGATGGTGAGCCGGCAACTACCGACGACGATGGTGACGGTGATCCTTGGCCTGGTCCTGAATGGAATGATGTTGATGATGGACACAGGGTCACACACGCGCACGAGGAACGCAATAGAACGTGGGAAAAGAGAGAAAACACAAACAGATATTAGTGCTGATCGGTACAGATCCGGTAGGTACATGTTGCATTCACTTTTACTGTGTGGTTCAAGTTAAAAGGAGATAGAGAGAGAGAGAGTGAGAGAGAAGGCAAGAGAAATAGATAGTTATATATATACTTTTTTAAAGGTTTCAATACAATATATAGGCGTAGATATGGTTAACTAAGTGTAAGGGATAAAATGGAACTGACAGTAGTAATGAGGCCACAGCACAGTAAGCAAACAGTAGCAAACAGATTGCGCTACCGTGCCTGCCGAACGAGAGAGAGAGAGAGAGCAAAAGAAAAACTATTTTCTGTTTATAGTTGCGATCCTAGATATGAAACGTGATAAATACGGTAGAGGAATAAAAATTAACTAAAACAGGAAAAGAATAAAAGTTGTTTTCTGCCACTGTCAGCTACTGTAGAGCGTGGCGTGGACAGCAACGAGCAAATTGATTACTGGCTCATAACGGATCTTGTAAATTGTATGGCGAACAATAGACAAGACAGTGTTGTGGTGAAGAAAATTAAGTTAACAAATTAACAGAACACAAAAAACTTAGACACAAGAATGCAAATCATAGGCGTAAGTGAAGCATTCGCTTAAACTTTACTACAAAATTAAACGAAGAAACAGTAAGCTGTCTTCCGATAATGTTTACAATCTGATGCATTCCAGGGCAAAGGCTAAACTGTCATAATGACAGTTCGGTGATTAGTGAACTCGAGACACTATGCTCAAAATAGAAGAAATGGCATGCAGGATGCACTAAGAAGGATTTTACACAATCTTATGTTATCGCTCGTGACGTTACAAATCATAAAATTCAACCCAATAAAAAAACTATCAATGTTTATGTTTATCTTACACTAAAAATGATAACAAAATACTATTAAATGTTGACGTGCAATAACAGTAGGTTAAAGCTGTACGGTATGAATCTTGTGATTTATTTTAATTAGACACAAAAATATTTATTTAACATGAAGCGCGATATAAGTCCAAAAAATATAAATTAAAATTAGCTTTATGTACTACTGCAACAGTAGCATCACAGTAAGCAAACATTGAACGTATTAGTATCACATAAAAGCCTACATTCACTGACACAGATATAGAGATCGTTTAATAAAACAGAAAAATTACAAATAATATAGGCCCAAAATCTCGAAATAGTAAGAGAAATAGTAGAAGTTAAAACTTAACTAAAAGATAAACCACTAAAGAAGGAAAAGAAAAGGTAATGGAAATAATAAAGATGATTTTAATTGGGCTGGCGGGGGCCATTATAATTCAAATACTTACACTTTAGTAACAGTATACTTACGCACTAAATTACTTACACACACACATTTATAAATAGATATGTAAACACATACAGTGAGCGAGGACAACGAACATAGAGACACGCGCACACACAGACATACAGATAACAAGCAACATGAAGGACGTCTCATGCAGGCGGTTCGGCAGCAGCTAGGAAGAAATGAACGAATGTGGCTAAAATGCAAAAGAAAAATGTTTAAAAACACACACGCACAGACATACACATTAACCACACACACAGACACACACACACACACACACACACACACGCACACACTCTCGAGGATGATAATGTTACCATCCGGCGAATCAACAGAGATACGAAATGATCTCCATTCTCGGGTTTCTCGCTTCTCGGTTGATCCTTTAAATGATGCGTTTGATTTTTATTTATTTTAAAACGAAAAAACGTAACACTTAACGGCAGGCATTAAAAAGGCATCTACCTACATCGAATGGGAAATAATAAAACAACAAATATAATAAAACTCATCATGCATTCGCAGCCGTGTGTGCCACAACGGAAGCAAGCTTTAGTTGATTTATATTTATAAGAATTTGTTTGTTTGTTAATGGCGCGTGTGTGTGTCTTAAGAGTTGCTATAGAAACGAATAACAAGAGAAGATAGGATCAAAAGCAGGTGCCATGCAATAGAGACGAGCAATGCAAGACACACACACACACACCAAACCAAAACATAGGACAGCGAATCCTGCTGTACGATAAATCCGGCGAATGCTATATAAATCCAGTCTCTTCTTTCGCATTTAGGGACCTACTGACGAAGTCATGGTCTGTCAAATGGAAAGCTTTCTAACGCCTGTTTATACCCCGTTGGTAGATAGTTGCAACAGTCAAAATGGCGAAGCTGTCAGTGTGCCCAAATAACATGTTATGGACAACATGTTGGAACTTGGGACCCAGCTTGCGAAAAACCTCACCATTCCTCGCACACTCATTTTCTCTGTCTCTCTCCTTCTCTTTCTTCCTCTCTCTTTTTTCCCATTTCGGAGGAATAAGACACTATGGTTGCTTTGTAATGCAAGGGTTCCTTGAGGGTTGACGAATGACGGCAGAGAGCAAACAGCGGGGGATTTCCGAGGAATGAACACGTCTACCGAAGGATTAAACACGTACAAGGAGACATAGGCACACGACCTGATGTAACTGCTTCTTCTTCTATCTCATTTTTCGTTCTCTCTTACATAACTTCGAATGTTTTTGGTATGTCACATCTCTGACTTTCTTGTAGTAGCTAGAACATCTTCTGATGACACGAATACTAATTCCCGATAACCTTACACTCGTTTAGGCCGAAGGGTTGTTTAGTTCACTGCCCTGTATTATTTTACACTTTCCGTGACTTTAAGTTAAGCTAAACATGCATTGGAAACAGTAGAATAAAAAATGTGTAAAGTTTAATAATAAAAAAATGCTATGCTTTTATTTTGCAAAAAAAAAAACACAATATACGCTAGATAAAATTATTGTATATGTATATTTATATATTTGTATATGGCAATGCTTGTTTTGCTTGTGTATGTGTGTTGCTTTGTAGAGGTTTTTGTTTGTTTTGCTGTTTTGTTTCGTTTCTTAGTGTACACACACACGCTTTCGCTTTCTTTTCTCCTTACTGTATTGTTTCACCTTTAGTTGATTGTAAAGTTTTCGATTTCGTGCATTTGCTTGGTATTGTAATGCTGTAGGTAGGTAGAAAATCCATACCGCAAACTGCGTATTTACATCTTAAAGTTTCGCTAAAGTGACTAATGTACGAGCTTTCTAATCAGTAGCTATTTTATATATTGCTATTTTATACCGAACGCTACTAAGTAACAGCGATAGTGAGAAAGATGTATAAGCAAAAGGGCCCCAACGAAAAGATGGAGCAAAAGGGGGTGTAGTTTTCCCGTTGGGTACAGTAAAATCTGAGTACTGAGTGCAGGTGGAATGATTAAACTAGCGTTACAATTACAAAAAAAGGGATGACATCATTCTGTTAGTCCAACAAGAACAGGAAGGAGCCGCCATCGAATGAGGCGAGAGGGGCGAAAAAAGGACAATGGTTGACAATCTGTACAGAGGGAAGAATGATGAATCACACCTACAGGTGAATCCGTTCTAGGTGCAATTGCGCTCTAAGTATGTTGTGGTAAATTAAAAACAAGAGGAGGTAGATATCTAGGTGATAATAATAGTAAGTGGTAATTAAAGTGTAACATCGTCTTACCATCCTAAAAACTAAACCTAATTTTGCA
>LULA01016522.1:0-20393 GCA_002091835.1 Anopheles maculatus | reverse complement strand
CTGACTATCCAGCTACGGGTAAAACCAAGTCATAGAAAGCTAGAAATAGCAGGCCAAGATCTTTCGAGGTTGTAGAGCGAGAGAAGATGGTTATACAGTCAGTGTTTTATGTCATCTCAATTGGTAGGGTCCTGATCTTTATAATAAAAACCGAATTCATATTTTCTTTTGTTTTGCTTTTGTGTTGAACAGCTTTCCTAATTTTTCTTATTTACTTAATTTTTTTTAGGCTTTTTGTTATTTCATAATTTTATTAACTGTGTATTTTTAGTATTTTTCTCCACTAGCTTTATGGTTTAAAATTAATGTTTGTAATCTTTGCTTTGCTATATTTTATATCTACAGTTTTGTTATGAATTTTACTATTATATTATTTCCTCTGTATTCTGCCCTTTTCGTGTCATGTAGTCAGGAGGGTTTTGTTTAATATTATGATTTACTATATTGTTCTTTAATATTATATAACGTTGTGTGTTATTCTTCATGCTTTATTTCATTGTGATTATATTTTTAATTTTTCATCTTTTTTGTCAGAATGTCAGGAAGCATTTTTGTTTTCTTTTTTGTCATGTGTCATTTATCCTTGTATTATTCTTTATTTTTCACTAGAGCGTGCCTTTCATTTAGATTTGCTTTGCATTGTCAAAACTTTACGTTTAATCTAGTGTCTTGTTTAATTGTTTTCTAGTTTGTTAAGGTTAAAATTTACTTTCCTAATCATTAATAAATGTATTGTTTGGGAAATATATGATTATCTTATGTATCTTTATTGTATTTATTTGTATGTTTTTCCATTCACCTGCTCCTATATCGTTTTTGTACATGTTTTCTAGTCATGTTCTTCTCTATTTTATATATACATACATTCTTTACTCTTATTTACGAAATGATTAGCAAAAACAATCAACTTAGAATTCCACAAGATTATTATTCAATCTTATAGCAATGCTTTTTTAGATGTAAACCTATCGAATTTACTTGATTTGCTCATCCTTTCCATCTTAAACCTCCACGAAAATACCATAACGGTATGCATTTGAAAACTTCTCGATAGTACAACAATAGTACTCTCACATTCGGACACATGTTTTCCTCACTGTTTTTTCCACCACATCACGCACACACGCAACTGCCGACCACAGAAAATGACCACGTTAGCTGAGTGAAAATGTTCGTTTGGATGATTTCATCGCTATTTCGTGTGCCTTTTGAGCTTCGTCATCCCTACAACGAACACTGACACACACTGGATTCCGTTTCTGCACAAAATGGAGAACAAAAAAAAACCATTCCTGTGGACTACATAGAACCGAGTACGAGGATAACCGTGAGCGCGCGCCTGCCTGTTCGCGTGGTTGCTTCTTTTTGCATTTTTGCAACGAAAAATAGCCATTCTTACTTAACAAACGAATCCCTCAGCTGTGTACCGCTGTACGCCACACTCTCTCCTCCCGCAGGCTGCACGACAAACACGAACAATACGGTTCAGTCAGTTAGATAGAAATCGCACGAGGTCAGAGAGCATCCCAGGAGCCACCGGAGAAAGCAAAAACCAACCGAAAGTCTATCGGCCGCCAACATATGTCAGCAGGCCACTCTGGCGTAAGATATGCATCGAAATAAAACCTCCCTCCAAAAAAAAAAACTAGGCGCTGTACACTGTCCTCGGGATTTTGCTGGGAAGAATGGGCCGCCGTTTCGGGTTCGGAATGTTTCATTCATGTATGAATTTCAAAAGTTTCCTTTTTTGGGATGAATATCGGAGCGAAATAAAAAAAAAAAAAGCTCACATCTGCCACTGACTTGCGCTGCTGGCTTGACTGACATCCGATAAGATTATGGAGCCAATTGTGCTGTGTCGTTCTGGCGGAAACAACCCTTTAGCGAATTTGTATCCCGAAGAGTAATGTGACCATCCCCATGCTGTCGCGGAAATGGTCGGGATGTTGGGATATTCGTGTATCCCATTTTTCGGCCACCTCAAAATTTGCGGGTTAGACAGAGTGACACACAACAAAAATTGTTGCAAGCACGGTAGCAGTGACAGGGTGAGTTCTTTACATGAATTGTTGATACTGGGAGTTTAGTTTGTTGTTTTAACAATTCAAAAGGTAGCTTTAAAGCGAACTGTAGCTATCTAAAATAAAAAAATCTTTATAATACGATGATAATATCACAATTGGTTTAACTATACAAAACAGCATTCAACAGAAAAACAAAAACGAACTATTTCACCCATGCGGGACATCATTATCACCCAAAAAAGCGTTACCAAGAACGTGATTCAAAACCGCAGGATGGAACCTTGTGTTTTTTTTCTCTGAGTTTGGTTTATACTGTTATCGAAAAAAAATTGCACTCGCTTCGAAAGTTTTTGCTGCAAGTCTGGCACGTACGTCGATGAGCTTCAATTACGAGTAATAATGCCATTTAGATGTAACAATTCTACCCACAAATCCATTACATTAAATCCATGAAAAAATACACATTTTTGTGTACTACATGTACTCAAGACTTCGGAAGTTAAGCCCAAAATTGTAAGTTTTAATGTTTAAGGAAAATAACAATGAAAAACATTTTTCGTGAAAAGCCAAGTTTAAGCTGAAAACAAAGCTATAAATTTAACCAAAAATTATTATGATGCAATGTAAATAAAACACATATTTTTTTATGATGATTGTGAATATGAGTGCTTCAACGCTTGAATCTTTGTTATTATTGTTTTAAGTTATAGAAATTTCTGCTCTATGTCCTTTATACTTCACTTACCTAGACCCATGTTTTGCGAAACGTTTAAAAAGCAACGAAGTACTGATTGTAATCAGCTGGTCGTTTTGATTCATTTCTCTAATTTTGTAAAGATTTTAATCGATTTTTAATGTGCAGATGCATTTGTCTCTGTGTCATCTTCAATGAGTCGTTCTCACTCTTCTCGTTTAATAATGTTAAAACATTATTATTTATTTACATATAATTAATTACAAAATCTTTGACCATTTACTGCCACATGAAATTCGCCGATTTTATGTATTAGATTCCTTTAGTTCTTTTCATTCGTTATGGGTTTTTTCCATTTTTATTATTATCTTATGTTATCTTCTTATTGTTGATTTGTTCTCTTTCTTTTCGTTCTCTTTCTGTGTTTTCTTTATTATTTCCATTATTCCTTTAATCCATCTGTTTCGGCTATGTTTTTTCTTCTTCTTTTTTACCTCGTTCTTTTCTCTTTTTTTTCCTTCTTCTGCTCTTTCTTCTTTATCTTCTTCAATATGCCTTAAATCCGTATGTTTCGGGTGTGTTTTTTCACAAATGCTTACATTCTTAATACTTATTTGCTACATTTTCAAGCTTTAATTGTTCATTGAAAAAAGGATTCTAATTTCCTAACACAATTTGCTCAAGCACGAAGACTTATCACCAATTTCTTTCCCATCACTCTTATCACTCTCACCTGCCGGAAGTTCAATTATTTCACCTATTAACATTTGCATCCCTTTTCTTCCCCCATCGATGGTACTAACGGTCGATAATCATGATCGGATCCATGTCAAATGGAGAGCATCCCTTCCCAACCTCAAACCGGATGCATGTTTCAAACAATTAACCCTCACCGTAAACGACCTTCACCGCCTTTTCATAACACCGCAGGAACCGTGAGCCTGATAACAGGAAGGAGTCAAATCGGATCAGTTTAAAGGTGGTACTTTGGTCGAATCCTGGAAGCACTGGGGATGAAGAAAAAAAAGACACCAACCAGAAGGTAATAAACCGTTTCTTAAAATCCCATTACAATATTAAATATGGATAAAGAAATCATCTCTTCCGCAGCTATCAAGCGCTGTGTTGTCACGTACTCATCTTCCTCTACAAAAAAAAGGAAAAGCTGAAGTACCGGCAAGCGGAAACAAAAGGCAGGCAACACCAGCTCACCGGAATCGGGAATCGTTACGGGATGAGTACGCCCATTGAAAGTGAAACTTCTTGTTGCATGAATAAATAAATAAATAATTTTTCTAATCTCAACGTAAATAAATTTGGATGAACGTCTCTGTTGCCTTTTCCTTTCTTGGAAACGACTGTCTTTCCAGGACCCCAACCTTCTTGCCCCACTCTAAAGATTGTTGATTTTCCAGGGATGGTTTTTTTTCCTTCAGGAACATCCGAAACAACGCACTTTCGCACGTTTCGTCCGCATCCCACAAATCACTTATGAAAATTCGCAGCCTCCGCAGTGTGTATCGCAGTACGCTGGGAGAGAGTTCCCATCCGGATGCTTAGTTCCTCTAGGTGCAGGGAACTAAACCAAGGAGGCTGAAAACCCATAACGAGCTTACCGCCGGCCACCTTTCTTCCTCGTCCACGGAATAAAATTGGGGGAAATGCGAAGAATCGCTTGAAGTTCACACCATCTATTTTACTTTGCTGGAGGAACCGATTTCTGCTGCAATCGTAACCGTTTTACGTTTACGGAGGTGTCGAGAAGTGTGTTGGGCAAATGTCTAGGCATTCTCACTCGCTCAGCCAAAAACCACACAGAGGGAGAAACGATATAAAACTAAACTTTCTTAGCGATACCACAGAAAGGGATTGCTTCCCTTTGGTCGAATCTCTGAAAGAACTGGAAGAACCCTTCGCCAAAATGCGACGATTGGTGGCTTTTTACATTCGTTTTTTTCTTCTTCCCTTTGTTCACCTTATGCTACCGTTGTTCTTGAGATTTGAGCCTAACCGTGATTTTCCCCCGCTGCGTTCCAATCTCACCCACCCGGAAAACAAGTGGATTGGCCATTACTTTGAGAAAAACTCCCTCAGTCTCTGCAATTCGCCCTCGTGTTTTTGCTCTACCTGAGAGATAAACAGTTCTGTTCCTTTTTCTTTTTGCAGTGAACTCAAGATGAAGCAATTCTTTAAATAAAGGAACTGAGACTAAGGGGAAACTGCAAAAGGTCCCTCTCGGTCGACTTTTTCTAACTCAGGTTGGTGGTTTTTATGGTTGCAGTTGCGTTTCGTAAGGGAAACGATTTAACACACTTTTGCTGGGGAGATTATCGTTGGTATGAGGAGGCAAGTGAGTACGTGAAACGTTAACAAGGGAAAATACAATAAAATGAAAGTTGTAATGCAATTCGCACGGTTGTTGATTGCACTGCGAACCTGTCAGCACCTTCACCGCAGTTTATATGCAAAGTGCATTGATTAGAAAAACGGGTGAGTTCATTGGATTTTAGTAGGGTTTGTTGGTGTTAAATATTGGCCCCAAGAGTATTTTTTCAATTGAAAGTTGTATATAATCAGTTACCAAACATAACGTTCTTAATTCTTAATGAAAATAATTTAATACAAGCTGTTTGATCGTGATTGATTTACAGGTTGCATACTTTCGGGCGTTTTAAAAATTCAGCAATTCAGCTAATCTGTTCCCAGGTGGCAAAATATTCTAACAAGTGTTCTAAGAAGAGTCTTCTTAAAAGAGATGCTTTTTAGCGATACACGCATTGGGAAAGCGACTTCAGTTGCTCACAAGGAAGAACCGATATCAATTCCCGCTCAGAACTCTCCAAACCTCTTCCTTTTCCTTTGTCGCCTTTTTGTGTGCTGACCATATAATCGCTTCCTAGACTTTTTTATATCGTGTATCCAGATAATCATTCCTTGTTGCATCCAGCATGTAAAAGATGCCAGCATTTGCTTAATTTTTTTTTATTTATTATGCATTTCAAGGTTCTCACTTTATTGATGATCGGTTACAGTGGCGGATCAACCTAGGAGCGCAGGGAGCGGCCGCTCGGGGCCACGCCGGTTAGGGGGGCCTCACCGATGAGGGAAATTCCGCTATCGCTCGCGAAATACACCCCCACATCCAGCTCCTTGACGACATCCCATCATCACCTGCAATAACTTTCTGTTGGATTCTGGGTCATTCCGGAATCGACGGAAATGAGAAAGCCGATCGTCTTACCAGCGAGGGTCGGCTCCGTCCATCCGAGCCACACAGCGCTCTTTCACGCCGAGATACCATCAGCTTCACTAACGCAATAGTCGCTAAACACTGGAACATCACTTGGCACAGCCTAGACATCTCTACAAAACTCCGCTCCATCAAGCACAACACAGCACCTTGGGATGATCCCGATTCCAGCCACATCCAACGGGACCTTTCCCGTCTTCGCATTGGTCACACCCGCCTGACACACTCCTACCTTCTCGACAGATCCAGTCCACCACTTTGCAGCTTCTGTGGCGTCGACATTACGGTCCGCCACATCCTTAAAGATTGCCATGGATACACTTCACACCGAACCACCTACAGAAAAACGAAGGCTTTAGCACCATCCCCCGGTCACGTTCTTTTGTTGGGCCCCCCAGATGAATTGTTGGGGTCTCAAATTCCTTGCCGCCTTGAGCCTCGTAGGGGCTTGATCCGCCACTGATCGGTTACCCTAATTTAATTTTATGATTTTTATATTTCAAATCAGCCGAATGTCCAGCAGCACCGAAATGTGTGCTGCAAAAAGCAATACATTTTAATCCACCCGTAACGCAATCGTCGTAAACATTCGTCAAGTATTGCACCGGCACAAAGCGCAAACATACCCGTGACCATACCCCGAAATATTGAAGTCTATCAAATTTCCATTTATTTTTCTCCGATAGCGTGTTCAACGTTGAACCATCAATCTTAAAATGTTAGCTCTCTTCCCACCCCAAGCACGGAAATGACGACGACAACCGGTGGGAGCACCCGTTCAAGCTATGCAAGCGTGCTTTATGACGCTGAAGTGGTCATAAAATATGATGAAGAATATTGTCCTTCCGAACGTCCTGCCCATTGACGAAACCACCAGTTGGCTTCGTGGTACGATTATATGCGCTCGCGACGAACGCTCGTTGCACTTCTTCTCAACGGGTGCCGAGTGCCGGTTGAAGTGAGGGTTGGCAGAATTTTCAATGCTACATTGGCGCACAATGTGTATACACTGGAATCCCGTTCCCGGTTTCCCTATGCAAACGGAAGGATTCGCTCGTATCGTATGCGGGATGTGGGATGAACTTTAAGTTAAACAAAAAATAAACCCTCACATGTGGTTCGAGCACCACAAGTCTGTGCTATTGGTGTGTAGTGGAAAATAAACGAAAAAATTACACTCCCGACACATTCCTTCATTATGCTTAAAGTCGTAAAACGCCAGATACTTATGGATCGTAAAATGTTAGAAACAAAAGCTCATCCCTGTCGAGGCGAGTTGTGTTTTTCCATGTCCAAACATCGCATTTTTTCTACATTTTCCCGTACCCAAGCACCGAAAAAAAACCCCACCCCATTGGGTGGTTCATTTTGTGCATAAAATATTGAACGCCACATAAAGTTTTGTACGAGAATTTCATATTTCTGATTTCATTGTGGGTTGACTCAAATGGGGTTCACTGGCGCTGCCCCGTCACAACAATGAAGTTGGGTACATTTTTAAAATTCTTTCATTCCAAAACATGATATGCAAAATGCAGCAGTTAAATACCACTGCATAAAGATCGTACTATTCAGCGGAGAATGCAAAGCATGTTGTACTCGGAACAGATGCATGAGAAATTACATAGATTTACATAACTTTGAGGGTTTTTTTCTTATGTGTGATGCAGGTAGTGCTTTGTTGCTAATCAATGGCTTCTCTACGAGTAGTAAATAAATCTCTTGATATTTACTAATTTATTGAAGTGTCTTCAATTTTTTAACATCATCCAATCGTCTATTGAGCATAAAAAGCGCAAAAAGCAAAATAAAAACAGGGAATGTACTAGCGCTTTAACGGTATAATTCTAAAGCATTGGAAAGCTCAGGATATCAACTCATTTCCTGCAGATGACACTCATCGTTATTTAACTGAAGCTTTCGGTACGCTTTTACAAAGCTTAGAAGTCTGCATCACCAAAGGATATAGCTTTGCAAGTTCGTTTATTGTGTAGAAATAGGACAATGCTCAGTGGCGGATCAACCTAGGTGCGGAAGGAGCGGTTGCTCGGGGCCTCACCGGTTAGGAGGGCCCCGCCGAAGAGGGAAAGCCCGCTAGCGTTCTCGAAGAACAGAAAAAATGTTCCAAATCAACGAAGGCCTCGTAGGTGAAGGGGCCTCGCAAAAGGAAGACCTTTGTACAACCTTTTCAAGCTTGCTGTGACTTTTCAAAGCTGTGTGACTTTTTCAATAGTTGTGCTCTAGAAGTGTACATGAAAAGGATAAGATATAGAATCTTTCAGTTCTTTGACTAATCAAATCACTTGGTAAACCACTTTAGATGGCCACCAGTTACACAGTTTTACGGTAGCATGTTAATACAACCCGAATAAATAAAACTCATAACCTTATTAACATGCTCAACAACAAACAGCTTCGTCAGCTGGGCGTTTAGAAACACTTTCGAAAATCATCCCACGTTCGAAAGCTTCGGCCCCGTTCGAACACGATCGGTTCCACTTCGGCACGTGCGTTTACATCACCCACGTTCGGGTTGAGTTCTGGATGCTGTCAGTGCGAGAACCAAAACAAGCGCAACGCTGACAACCAGAAATACCACAAGCGGACGCAGTTGTGTTTTCTTTCGCTCGTGCTTGTTTGAAGAATTTCCACCGAAACTTTTCCTCCAGCGATTGTCCATCGAGGAGGAAAGTGAAATTAAAGCAAAAGAGAAACAAAAAACTATACAGCCAACAATGCAAAGATGGGAAATTATTAAACCTTTGGTAAGAAAAACGCAGTGTGTGTAGCAAGAAACAAAAAACATTAGAAATCCGGTTTTTGTTTGCCTCCCTTTCGCGTGTGTCTGTGCGTCGTGCAGTGCATTCTAAAGTGCACAAGTGTTTAGATCGCGCGCGTGTGTGTTTGTGTATCTGTGTGTGTGTATACGAACGTCCTTTTTGCTTGCGTTGTTTTTTTGTGTTGTGGAGAAAAATGCAACCAAGAGCAACCTTTGCCTTGACCAGCACGGATAGCTTCTCCGCCCTGTGTGCGTTACAAGTGTGTGTGTGTGTGTGAGTGAGTGATGTGGTGGTGTGTTTCGGAATCCCTTTTCTACACCTACGCTGCAGGCAAACGCAGTCAACAACACCGCAACGCACGGGCAGGTCGAAATTGTTTTCAAAGGTCGCCACTACAACAACCGGTGTGCGTGTGTGTATGTGTGTGGGTGAAAAGCGAAGTGGTGTGGTAGGAAGGAAACGGCGCAGTAGGGAATAAAACGACTGGGCTGGTTGGTACAACGGCACGCTGGGGCTTCTTCCTGGATCCGGAAGCAGCAGTAAGCTGAGAAGGGCTTTTCGAGCACACGGATATACGGAGCGGTGGAGGCGAAGTGGTGTTGGTGGTGTTGTGCGGTACAGCAAGAATCAAGCATAAAGCAGGCGAACACGCACACTTCCTCCCTTCTAGTTGCCCCGGGTGCGGTGTGTGTTCCCCCGTGTTTTGGTACGTCCTATTGTGCATTTGTTCTCTGAGCATGTGTGTGTGTGTATGTGTGTGCCTATGTGAATTGAATGGGGGAAAAGAAATGTTCTTGTGAAAACGTGTCGTCCCCGTGTGCTGTGTTCCTGTGACGGAGATTCAACCATCAATAAGTGTATCCTAGTGTGCGGTGGAATTAAATATGCAGCGAAGAAAATTTGTGCTGCTTTTAGCTGGTTGCTAGTAAGCCATGACACGCACACACACCACAGCATGTGCAAAACGTGTGTGTCGCTCCTTTGATCAACTTTCGGGACGATAAAATCGCAGGTGAGTTCTTTTCCACAGGTTTTCCATCTTACGAAAAGTGCATATCGTGGTTGATTCAAGGTTCTCCCTTGCTTGTGTGTGTGTATGTGTGTATTACAAGCAGTAGGGCACGCGCGCCGCCCTGAATATCCCCATTCGCTCGCTCTCTCTGGGGGTTGTGAAAAACGTTGGACATTTTCCTTGAACTGCACGTAAACATTTCGGGTTCCGGGAAAATGGTTTTTCTTCTCCCTACCTCGACATCGCGTGCGCAAACGGTCGGGTATATATGTGTGTGTGTGTGCATGCCAATGTGTTTTCCCCTTCTTGCTCCTCTCACGCACTGCTGGTGCGCCCCCGTCAAAATCCATCAAACTTCCGCCTACCGGGGGTCAAGAAGTAGTTCCTGGTATAGGGCTAAATGAATGAGGAGGCCGTGTGCGTGGCCCTTTATTTCACCGCCGAGGTCCTGGCTCGGAAGGATCGGAAAAATGTGTCGTCGTTGTTGGGTCATCCAGTTTTGTTTGATTTTCCGGGTGCGCCGTCGCCGTAGAACGCCGTTTCTTTCCCTTAACAAACCTACTCTACATTACCTTCTTTTTTGCGCTTTTCCTGTGTGAGAGCAGCAGCATGATGAGAGAGGGAGAGAGAAAGAGAGATTGATGGGTAGATAGTGCGAGCGGGCGCGAAATATGGGGTAGGGTGGGAAAATGGGAAAAACTCATCTCGAACAGGTGGAGCAAATGCGCGTCCGCCCAGGTGTGGGCTATCATATCTTTCGGATCCAAATTTCTGACATTTTTCTCTATTTTAGACTTTAGAACTTCCTCCAGTGTCATCTTCTAATACGGAATTCAAGAATGAACAATTTTTGAAGTAAAAAGCATCGAAAAGGATGAATATCAAACATCACCGATTCCAACAAGTTACAGCAAAAATCACTCAGAAGCGCATCAGGTTGGTGTAAAAACGGAGAGCGAGAGAACGAGCAATGTAACGAGAAATAGAGAGAGCATCACAATCATCGGAAAAGGTTCCGTTTTTTAATGTGTCTCGTCCATGTTCCATCAAGAATCGATCGCCCCAGTATGCAATTTCTATTGACGATGGTACACGCCGTCTCCAGTTAGTTGGAAGTGCGAGGGCCAAATAATACTAAACGGCAAACAATGTTTTCCTTTTGTTTTGTTTTTTTTTTTTAGAGAACCGCTTGCACGGAAGCTCAGAAATTGAATTGTGAATTTCCGAGGTCCTTTCTCGCATCAACACACACACGCGTACGCCTTCTACGACACGAGGTTATCCCGGGGCATTTTAAAGAAACAACAACATCACAAAAAAGCTCCATTCGTGGAATAAATCATGAAGCTGTGGTGCCGTAGCAAGAGCGGATGGATGTGTGCGCCACGGGCGGCGGCACGGCAAGCGAAGCCTTGTTTTGGTTCCACGCGACGTGCCACGCCACATGATGACGCGCGGTTCTAGGGATCCGGCGTGGACTTCACTTTTCGTCGAATTAGCGGTTCGCTCCAAAAGACTGTTCCATTGTGCCCCATTTCTACTCACGCTCTCGAACCGCTGTCTCTCGCTTTTTGAACAGATTTACATGGGAGAAAGTGTTTTTTTTTTTTTCAAACAGAACACGCACACACACATCTGTAGAGAACCCGGGATGCGTCTCGGGCTGCGCTATTGTTGTGGGCTGGAAAATCGTCGAAAAACACCTGGGGAAACGAATTTACTAAAACCGCTTCCACGTCTGGTGACATCGAGTTCCGAAAATCGCCAACCAAAACGCAATTCAAGCTAATGGCGGCGGCTTCGTTCGGAGCAGAGAGAGAGACACACAGAGCGCCAATACACACAGACAGATGGAAAATGCGTTTTCAGGGACGGAAGAGAGGAGGAGAAAATGCAGAATTTTCGCCGGAACCTCCCCAAGAGCTCTCCCGAGAACTTCCCGGACCTTTCACTAATCCGATTGCGAAGGATTAATAGAAATCAATTGCCGTACGTGAAAGATGTTTTTCCTCTTGATTATTGTCATTATCGGTAATTGGGTAATGAATTTCATTTAGTGATGTGGAGTTTCGGGAGGTCACAAATTCATTAAAAAGAGACACAGGTGGCGTGGGAAGTAATTTGCAAGTACAAGATAACGTATTTAAGAGGTCTAAAAGTGTTAGATTACTGTTTCTGTACATTTTGGTCACTCTTTGTTGATCTTTGAATCCAGTATAACCGTACAAATGAGGTGGTTCCTCAGAATCTAGTGCATACTTGGAAGACGAAATGATAAATGGTACATTTCAGAGACTGAAGTGAAGTTTTTTGGTTCAAGATTGTTCTAGCATCGGGGTCATCCTTCCATCCATCCTATCTCAGAATGAAAGACCTTCGTTAAATTCCGCAAAAAAATCTACTCTTGGCTACGTCATCATAATTTCGCAAGTCCTTCATCTATCACCAACATATTCGGCTCTTGACGCTGATGACATCATTGGACTGTAGTTTTCAAACATGCCGAAATATAAGTTTGTTTAGATGACTTTCCGACATTGAATACTAGATTATTAAACTCTGGAAATTCCTAATTGATGAGGTCCGACCGTGCGACCCTACCAAAACAATTCTTCACATACATAGAATGGGTTGCGTACTGATCCCATCCTTAATGTCAGCGTCTAATGCTTTGCTTATCTACGGTTAAATGTTATCATCAGCAGCAACTTTGTTACGATTTAACGCAACCAGTTTTTCATACTAATCTCCAGGAACGGTTCAGGAGGTATGCGCTAGCGGCGCCTGTTGCCAACACGAAGGGTCCGACATCAAATCCCAGTCTACCCAGGTGCAAAGAAATCAAGTCAAGAAAGTGATTAAAATTGGAAGAGTGAGATATTGATCAGAGTTCCTCCACACTTAAGAATCTTGTCTAAATCTTTTGAAGTATTCTCAGAGGCAAAGTTGTCTTGAAAAGTTCTGAGGTCTGAAGAGAAATTGTCCAACAATAAGTAATTCTTGACATTGGTTTATTGAGTTTATACTTTAAACACATTCTGTTGACACATACTTTACACAGAAGACTGCATCCCGATTACTACATGGATTAGATGAAATATTCACATTGATTTGCAATTTCTAGAATTTGTCGATGCAGTTTGGCACTAGATAACGTCCATATTTATTGCTTTGATTCCTCAATTCTTGGTTAAATTTAGCTTTATCAATTTTGATTACATGTTGTGTCCGCTAGGGTGTCCCAATATCTCCAAGAAACTCTTCAAATGCATGTCCTGAGTGTGTATTTTTTCGCTTTTGTTTGCTCCGACGCGCATAAAGGAAGTGTCAGGTAGTGTTTATTTGCTCGGAGCAACATAGTCCGAAACGTGATTGCCTTTCGAAGGTGACATGCTTTTCATTTTCGTCCACCGTTAATCTAGTTCCGAATTTAGACGCTATTTTTACATCCTCAAGTGTACCTATCTGTGGATCTGTCTTATGAAAAAAAAACAGAAGCTTTCGAGATTAGCAAGAAATCGGTTCGAGTGCATTAGCGTTTCCAGCGTGAAGGAGTATAGGAGCAAAAGAAGCTGGAGGATTGAGTTCACTCTCTGTTCTCGCGCCTGTCCTAAGCACCATCGTCGTATAGATGTCAAATTTGTGCCCGACAATCTCACGCAGCGTGTAGAGTTTATTGGGAAAGTAACGAAAAACAAAAAATGAAATGGCAGCATAAGAGCCACAGCAGCGCTGAAAGCATCAGTAACAGGTGTGCATGTGTTTGTTTTTGCTCGACGAGCATTAGGCACGTTTTGGTAAATGGGCTATGTTGTGAGACGCGCAATAAAAACCGAGAACCACCCCGCTTCTAACGATGATAACACGGGAGAAAGCGAACGATACGAGCGAGCGCGCGGGAGCCTAACAAACTTTTAGGGGCCCCTGGATCAGAAGCTTTCAAAGGAAGTTGTTCACTGCCGGATCGACAAAGTCTTCCCCCCCCTGGCACGGACCGGGATCGGGATATGGTTCGACATTCACAAGGATGGAAAAGATGCGCTTGTTTGTGTTTCTGATACCGTTTGCCATCGATGGAGCAGCAAGCAGCGTTTTGGAGATGAAGAAGCACACGAAGTCTCCCATTTTGGTCGTTCCTGTTTTTCTAAACTGGTTAGAGTTTAAACGAAAAGCAGAGATGTTGGAGAATATCGAACGCCTTGTGGCCCGGAGAGTTGTTTGTAAAAAAAAAAAACGTTGGGATAGAAAAAACCTTTGATGATGATAGGGAGGGAAGAAAACTCCTCAAGAAATACGACTTCTGACGATGTGTGCTTTTTGCTGGTGTTCGTTGGGGCCCTGTGAATCTTAAAGAATACAGAGGTACACTTCTTTCGCTGTCTTTGGTATCGTTCGTCTTTTTTTACTTAAACGAATTGGTTATGTGTTATGTTTGTATACTGTTCTCTTCCTTTCTTGGTGCGCAGTGTTTTGGGGAGGCTGCTCATTGGGTATTCATACTCCATAAGCTGCGTTCCTTCGCGCATAAACGCACCGAACGACGGTGTGTGGTGATGAATTTATGAACAGCAGCGGCTCGGTGTGTTATTGCTTGTTGTTCGTTCCTCAACGTACGTCCCAGTGGGAGAACCCTCATACTACACATCCCATTACCATTATGCCGATCAAACGCGACCGAAGAAAAAAAAACACAATAACAGCACAGAGAGAATGCAGTGCCCTGAAGTTTTCGTATGCTTCATCCAGAGACCGACACAATATGTTGTGTCGTGGCGCTTGTTGCTGAATGAAGGAATCCCTTTCCCCCCTTCGTATGGTGGAATATTTGGCATGAAGGGATTTTAATTTGGCTGTTTGGTAAGTCCTCGTCTTAACGCACCACACGCCCGTCTTCGGCTGCTTTCAAAGAATCGGAGACAACATGCCCGATTCCGGAATGTATGTGATGTTTATGTATGTTTGATGAAGACCTTGCACGGGCAGAACAACCGCGGAATGGTCAGGATATATATTATTGTGGTGTGTATCCCGGTGGAGAGTCTCCGGTCTCCGGAATTAATTCACCAGACACAGCACTTCATTACGTTGTGCGTGTGCAGCGTTATTGCTTTTTTGTTTGTACTGTTCCACAAGTCCATAAACTGGACGTAGTCGCTCTGTCTCTGTTGGGTTTAGGTTTGGGTTTGTGGTGGCGAACGACCGACCGACATCCCTCCAATAATGCTACATGACACGCGGTGGACATATTGTGCGCGAGCCAAGGCGGTACTGTTGCTGCGACTCGTCGCTAATTGATTTTCATGTTTGGCGGTCCCAATTGTGGCGTGTGTTTGTACAAGCACACAACGGCTAGGAGGAGGGGCTCGGTCGGTTTAGGCAGCTCCGGAATGTTGATGAGCCTAGGCACGAGGATAATTTGGCAGCAGTTAGTATGGACAATGATTGGAAAAAGAGGGACAAATGCCCCGGTGCTGGAGTTTTAATTAACGATCAACAATACGACAGTTTGGATGAGTTATGTGCTGTGGACACTGTTGATGGGTGGACATTGTTGTCAAATAGGATTTTTTTGTGTCTAACAAAGGACAATAAAATAATGTTACGGTCGCGCGCAGTACCATAAGAAACAAATGTGTGATGCCTCGATCGAGTCGATGGGTGATTATTACTTTTAGTTCCATAATTTCTTTACTCCGTTATTTGTCGCTAGTGATGCGAATAGCATTGGGAATGGGGTCATAGTTTTCACGGTAAATGTATGCCATAAAGAATATGCTATGCTATGCTCTTTTAAGTTTGATGCTGTTTGGAGTTCCAAAGATCCGAAGATCTTACGTCGGTTCTTGGAAAATAATGCAGCGAGAGATTTATCAATATTCCGTATGCCGATGGAAATTAATATTCTTAACCATTTTTTTTCTCGATAATAACATTTAAAATGTCAATTTAACATTTCTCGAGAATGGTTGTTATTATTGGCACCATATGCAGGCTATAATTAATTTGTATGCTACAAGATATTTATATTCAGAATCTGTTTTCTTGATAATTCAATTTAAAATTTCAATTCCTATTGTTCTTACGAGTTATTATGATAGAGGGAATAGCTGATAGTATGTAAATGTGTATCAGTTTTGAAACATAATAAAGGCAAAATATCCTGTACATAAAGTTCGGCTAAACGTTGATATTGTGGAAATGTGGCTGCAAAACTACTTTAAATAATGAATTACAAGCTCATTTTTAAAGATGAATTGTGGAAATTTAATTATCTGGCGTTATAATCGTTTACTACCTGAGTAAACATCTCCACTCAAACTATCTGTCGCGACAGGCTGGGAATTGCTGGGACTGTACAGAACATTTATAGTCCCAGTATACTAATTTCTCTTATTCGACTTCGAGACGAAGTTGCTTAGAATATTGTGTGAGTCTCGTATGTGTTGAAGGACTTAAACTTTAGGAGCTAAGCTATTCGTTAAACCTCTGGCATGCTCCGACGGGGTGGTCATGTCACGTAGATGACACCGGACGACCAAGTCCTTATACACCTTTTATACCTTAAGCATGGACAGAAGAGTCGTGGTAAGCCCAAATAGACCTCCAGAATAACCAAGATATTGGATTGGCAGACGACAGCGTTCGAACCGTGGGAGATATCGAAGACTACTGTCAAGATAAGAATGTATATATGCTTACAATCGCTACTGCAGGTGCTCTATCTATCCTCTCTATCCCTGCCTGATGTTGGATCCTTCTTAATGCGTGTTCGTATGCCATTACCTAAAATGGTGTGTCAATGTGTAAAACAAGTAGCAAAATATATTGTTCGGCCTTACTTAAAAGGTCATCGAAAAACGACGACTTACTTTCTAAATGGCCCACCAAAATCATCAAGCTGTGTCTCTTGGAACAAACATGGAATGGAATTTATAAAGACATTGTAATCACCCAATGTTTGCAACTAAAAATAACCATTACGGGGCGACGTAAAGCATGCTGATATTGATTGTTAATAGATTTATAATCGGTTCTTTGATATTGTGCAATATTTTGCAACATAAATCCAACGCTTAAACCATTTACGATTACCATTCGCATGATAACACGCTTCAGTGGCGAAACATGCGCAACGATAACAAACGGTTTTGCCATTGCTTTCGACGGCACACAATCGAAAATGCCAATTGATTCTTGCTTCTGCCGCTCGCCGGTACCCGCTGACTAATTGGGTGTACGACGTGGGGCGAAAATGTTTGTTTGCTTTTGCCACCGATTATCAATCCACAATATTTGAACCGAAAAATAAAATCCAACAACAACCGCTCGTGGATCTTGTGAGGTGTGGTGGTCCTGCGCTGTTCTTCGGTCAGCAATGATAATGATGCCATGTGCGTTATCAGTAGCGAAAGAATCCCTCACGAGAGAGGGATTTTTACAATCGACGTTACGCGTTGATATCACGCGCCAAAATGGGGTAACTGACGCATCGAACTCATGGGACCTTGAGCTATGTGTGTGTGTGTGTGTGTTGTAAAGCGCGATAGGAGAATATTTTAAAATTGGAGACTCAGTCAGTCAAGCATAGAAATTGACATCGTGTGTAAAGTCCACTGGCGGCGTTACGTCTTTCGTAGTTCCCAAGGAAACATTTTTAGCAACGCTAGAGTGATAAATCGGTTGTTTCATTCTAATTTCTATACCGTTCTCACTTGCATTCATACGTTTGGTAGAAGAGCATGCTCTGGAGAATAAACCATACCGCCGTGAGAGATAATTTTATGTCAAAAAAACACAACTTGTGCTTAAATCAAAACCGATTCCTAGTGCACGTTTTTATTACAGCCTTCAAAGAGCAATCGCTACGACGGCAGAACAAAAATACAACTGACAGGACAATTCCTACTTCAAATCTCAAATATCTGCTTTAGAAATGACCATAGTATAAAAAAGTTGCGACGCGTAAGACAATCGCAGCAGGCAGTGAGAGCAAGACAGGAACGAAAATAGACTATATTTTTCGCTCTCCGCAGCGATGTGCTAAAAATGTCTGTATTTTAGAACACTTTTTAGAATGCTTTTTGGATTCCAAAAACCATGCTACTTTGTAAAGTCCACTGGCGGCGTTACGTCTTTTCGTAGTTTAAGCGTCTGGAGCACAATATTTTTGCCCAATCCATTCTTTAAACGTCCAGATGTCATTCGTTTTCCAAGAGTTTTCAAGCTGCCCTTCCCAAAGTTCCGTTACAACGCTCCAAACGAATCCCGCGGGCACGACGTCCACTAGTTCAACTTCATCAGGTATTTCTCCTTGATGGAATCCCTTTTCTGGACGAGTTTGTGCACGAAGTCGTCCCCAGTGGTTGTGTCAGTTTCCAATATGTGGTTGGCTCTGTGTCCCGGTTCCAGTCGTGCGTATGCTCATGCTCACACAGTACGACCGATGTGTTGCCGTCGCTCCATAACTTCGGCACCAGACGCGTGTGCGGTGGAGCAACGGCCGGAGTTAAACCCCGCAGAAAGCATACACAAACCCTTGGCCAGAAGACGACGGGAAGAAACGACGCAACTGACTTGATAATCGCTGCTTAAATACAGCGCACAGTCCTCACCCTAACACCCCAACCACGGATTCTTCCCGGTCTCGGACTACGGATGGGTTTTTATGTTGCCTTCTGATTTCTTCTTATGCTGCTACCCTTTTTCGTGTGTCTGTGTTTGTATGTATGTTGGTTTGGAACGGTCATGAGAAGGAAGAAAAAGCGACACGCCACACACATTTAATTGCTCATGCGCACCGCACTGCCAGCCCCTTTTCTGACCGACGCTGGCTGACTGACTGCCTGCCTGTCTGCCTGGAAACGAACGGGCGGACACACGCGGGACCTGCGACTTTGACTTCACGGTTGTTGATATTTATGTGTCTGGTTTCGTTTTTCTCCTCTGCTTCTCGTCTTTCCAATCCTAGCTGTTGGTGTGGCACGATCTTTCTATGGCCCGAGACCCCAGCTTCAGCAACGCACCAAGAAGTGAAGCGTTGTTGATGCCTGTGTGTGATCGTTCTTGTCTCTCTTTCGCTATGCTCCTTCGCTTGAGCGAATCTACGCTTGATTAATCGAAGAATATCCCAACCAAAGCCAGCAAACACACACACGAGATGTTGTCTTTCTGACGATCTCACTTTTTTTCTCGCTCTCCTCGACTCTTAAATGACACCAGCAGATCCTCTATAAAAAGGTCTTCTGAAGGATAAGAGCGGAACGATCTTCCGCTATCTTTCCTTTTTTTGTTGGACATATGCTGCGTGTCTTCTCCCAATCTTTTATGTCCTTACGTCCGTTTCACGCAGGCTATTTTTGCTACATTTTAATGTTTCCCCAAGAAAGCAACAACAAAAAAAACGTCAGCCTAAACCCAACAAACCCCATTTCCCCACAGGGGGCTGTATCTTTCCAGGTCCAATTCGCCTTCCAAGCTCCTTCGCCTTGATCAACATTCGTAATACGAGGCTGTCTCTTGGCTGACATTGGAGCAGAATATATTTCACTAAATTTCGAATTAAAGAAACATGTTTTCCTCCCCGGACGCGCGGGTCCAACTAAACCCTTCGGGGCAAGAAAAGACCTTTAGCATTTTCAAACTATCAGCGTGTCGCGTTTTCTGAGCGGGTTTCTTTCTGTTTTCGGTTCACGGGGTTTCTCGGGGTTCAATGTGTGTAATGTGATCGGTGGCTAAGTTTGGTTGAAATATCAAAACTGGAACACTGGAACACTTGGTTTTCGATTTTATAAATGTTCGGTTTCTGTTGCTTTTAATTCAACATTGATAAGATTAAAGTTTATGTCGTGTGTGTGTGTGTGCCCATCGGTGTGGCGGTACGAGTGATCAATCACACTGGAATTTGTCCGATGGTGCACACATTCCGAGGACAGTGATGTTTTGGCTACATTAGCGCTCGCTAGTACATGATGGATCGGATTGTGATGCTTCGTATTGTCAAATTAGGGAATAATACAGTTATTGGACAGTATTTTCTCATGTAAGTATATTTTTATTGGTAAAAAAATGACACTATTTTGTTGAAAGCATTTTAAAATACTCGTTGTAAAAATTTGTTGGAAAAGCATCTTCTCTTACTGAGTTCTTTAAAGCCTTAACAGCTTTTTCCGTTAAAAAGAGAATTAAGTTTCAATTTTTATTCTTCAAAGATTGGATAACAGATTAGGTTTATTGTATACCTAAACAGTCATACAATTAGAGTAGTAAGTCAACGAAACATAACCACGTATTTAATGACAGAAATAGAATAAGTTTCTTCGATTAATTGCGATGTCCAAACTTTCCAAACTTTGAAAAGATTTCTCTGTACCCAGAAATCCGCGTTCTCAGTGAACGTGCCGACTAAAATTCTTCCTTTTACTTTTTTTATTTCCTCTTTAAACCTACACTTTACTAAGCTTTACAAATATATTTTGGATCCTTGATCCGATTCCCAAAATTACCGGTAGAAAACAGTGTCAAACTCCATTTGATAAAATTCTCAGTATGGTTGAGATTTGATTCCAAGACCGGGTACACGTGCGCGTAGTTCCAATCGTACGTTTACCCGTACGGCTATTTCATCAGCTCCAGG
>KZ064262.1:8680-20420 GCA_002091835.1 Anopheles maculatus | reverse complement strand
AAAGGGAGGTGGGACAGGATAGAAGGTTCGTGTAAGGAACGATCAAGGAAAAGTACACACTATTACCCGTCCTTTTGGGCAACACGAAACAACAAGTACTGGAAAGAGGATGTAAAGATAGTTGATAATTGGGAGAGGCTGATCATTGTGTGTGTCCACGATCACATGATCTAGTGCCGTAAGGATACGGGTGTGTCCATGCGCATTGTCACAGAGACGAGAGGGACGGTAGGAGGTGGCACGGTAAGGAGCGGTGAAGTGATAACGTGAGCGTGTAGATGTGAGATGTATCAAAGATCAAGTTGATCGTTGGTTTTGTTTGTTGAACAGGCAACATTGTTTGGTAGAGTAAAGGAAGTTTTCTGGTCGTTCCGGTGGTCCACTTCCGTACGGTTCGGTACGATACGAATCGCACATCGGCCTAGGTTTTGTAATCGCTTAACTACCGATGAAGGTACCGGGGAAGAGTTGTTGGTTTGATACTGCGGAACTGAGGAAGTAGATTCTCCGTCTGTTGCGCTAGGCGGTGCAATTCAAATAGCTACTCCTAGTGAGGTTAACGTCCAACAAAGTGAGCCCATCAACACCCTGGCCTCTAGGGATATGTCCCCGAGATCCAGATGTTCTGTCGATTTTGTAGTTTTGCCAATATGATTAAATTCAAGAGCGTTTTTTTGACGGCACATGCCAGGACGAATCAGCGCGATTGTCGTGTACGAGGAGACTACGTGCACTAGGAACATCAGCTTCGGCTTTGAATGTTTTTCAGGTAGATTCTAATTCTTCGTTGGCGTGTTGGTGTACGTAGTGATGTTAGTGAGCAAACTTATTCCGTGTGGCATACGGTGTGCCACAGAGTTTAATTTCCTTTTGATGCGGGGCCGACATTGGGCTCACTCTCACGCGATAAGCATCCTAAAGCCCTGAAGCAATTGTCCCTGACAAATCCCGAGCGTTTAGTTCACGAGTGATATGAAGCACTTAGGCACAATACGAATTATACTAGGCTAACTTTTTTCTTGTTGAAATAATGATGGATTCATGTATCTATCTTTTGCAAGAAGTCAAAGCATTGTGATGTAATAATTTAGAAAGAAAAGAATATGAATTTCCTTTTTTTAAACAAGTTTTTTTTCTGTTCTTTTAACGACAATGAGAAGGTTTAATAGACGATTTTATATGAAGTTGAGCAAAATATCTACGAATATTGCTTCTTTAGTAAATTTATCTAAATGTTCTCATACACACTATCCATCATTAGACATTTTCTACATACATACTGATTACGCTAATGATACCACTGCATAACTAGATGAGTAACCAACTACTAAATGGCCTACAGCAAGCTATCACTAAACCCTGTTACAACCCAGTGTGGCCTGTCTTAGAGCTGCCAACAACTGTAGAAAGAAACACCGCTTGTTGCATGATCATATCTAACCAAACCACTACACGACTTCTACTCCCTAAGTTGTCCTACTACGCAGAGTGTCCTCTCCTTTGACCGCTTAGCACGTTGCCCACTGTGCACTGTGGAAGTACGGCGAAGCATTCGGAACCATCGTTCGAAGATCGTAGTGCGGCAGAAGGCGTACGCTTAGCGATCAGGGTGTGTTTTAGCCGTTGTGAGATGAAGTTTGCTTTCGATGCAGTGGACTACCGTGTGGACGAGCGTGTCAAGCTGGTTAAATGTTTCAAACGTTTCTGGAGTACTGTTCCGAAGGTGTAAAGATCGGTCGAGAAAGAGAAAACGATAACAAGCAAATCGACTGAAAGCTAAATTTGAGCATTTCGTATTAGGAAAAGATATACTATGTTCGAGAAGTGAAATTACTTTACAAGAGACAAGCAAGCTATTTGTGTCAGAATTGAGTAAATCGTATCTACTGTGCTTTAGAAAATAATGGAAATAGAGCATTCGTGAAGCGTAAAATTCATTACAATACAATAGAATGATCGTTTCTCTCTTTCGAACTCTTTCGATCATTTTTTAGAAGGTGTAAGGCAAACTGCAGACTACTGTAGATGGTGTATGTGTAAACTTAGTGATGTACCAGGATCAACAGACAAATGTGATAGCAACTACAACTGCTAGCTAGGAGTGAGTATAGCGCGTTGATACTGTCCGAGCCATAGATGGTTCTAGTTTGATGTTTGGCAGGCTGTTTGGTGTAAATCGCCAAATACATGTTTTTGTTTTTTGCTGTAAGATCAGTCAACGCATGATATAGGTAGTTGCAGGTGGTATTAAACTAGTGGCTGCAGTGAGCGGTGAAGTATAACCAGATTGGGTATTGTATCGAGTTTTGGCGTGATAGAATCTTGCATAATCAAGAGTTTGGAGTTTTGTTTTGAAGTTTTTTTTTGTTTTGGGTAGAAGTTGCTGGGCAGCAATAATAGTACCTCGAGGGAATCTCGTTGCATTTGGCGGACAGTGAGTTTTCTGTACATTGTATGCTTTTTCCCGCTGCGGATGGTTTGCTATATCGGCGTGGCAGTTGTGCGGCTGCGATCGTGGTCTTTATGGCATTATTGACCCTGGAAGCGCGCGGTGGGAGCTTGTTTACGGAGTACGTCGTTGGCGGGCGGATTGTGGTGGTGGTGGTGGTGATGGTAGTGGTTGTATTGAGAGTGGTGGGAATGGAAGGAGATGTGGTGGAAGATTGGAAAAACGAACTGGAGCTACCGCTCGAAACGTTGCTCTTACTGATACCATCATTGATCCGAAGACTTACGGCATCAGTGGACGAAGGATATGCGGGGGAAGAGGAGGCGGAGGAGGAGGAGGAGGAAAGAGGCGAAGAGGTGCTACGTGCACTGTGATACGGGAGTTCCGAATAAGGTTCCGGATGCGCAGCACCAGCCGTAAGGTTCAATCCTTGCGTTGTACTAGGGTAGAAACGCGATGGCACAGCCGAATAGAAACTACGCTCGGTAGTGTCTGCCGGGATTGCGGCGTAATGTGGGGTCGTGTATCGTTTAGAGGCCCGTGCCATCGGCTTGAAGGTGCTCCGTAAGGTCGTTGTACTAGTGGTCGAGGGCGGTGCCGACGTTGTGGTCGTTGTTGTTGTTGAAGTCGTCGTCGTAGTCGTGGTAGTCGTCGGTGGTGTCGTACTAGAGGTGGTCGTTGTGGTAGACGGAACACTGGAGGTTTCCAGGTACGAATAGTCGGCCAAATCTTCGTCCACCGGTTCAATATCGTCATCTTCAACGTCATCCTCATCGTCATCGTCGTCGCGATCCTCGTCTTCCGATGTGTTGCCACTGTCCTGATGGTAGGACAGTAGCTCCTTCTCGGTCGGAATGTTCATTTCTGGCATTTCGACCGTGGCACGGAATTTCTTCGTCGTCGACTCCGGCTGTCGACTGCTGTTGGCGACAGCAAAAGAACTCTCTTCAGTGGATGTCGAATGGAAGCGGGTATAGTATACTGGTTTGTCCGTGATTTGGACAACACGGTTCGATTGTCCGGTAGTTGACACTGGCTGCCGGAGCCGATCTTCCTTCTCGGTACGATTAAATTCGAACTGTTCGTAGCGACTCTTTACATGTGCTGTTTTAGAGATCTCACGATCAGTCGATTGATACTTCGTACGATCGGTTGTCGGAATACGGTTCAGGTAAGCAGCGGAAGCGGAGCTTGAACTAACTACGCGATCGTCATACTCGCTAGCTATCGACAGTACTGTACTATCAGCTGTTCTGCTATAGTCTCCTGTCGGCACCAAGGTGCTGCTAGGAGAAGAAGACTTCTGCACACTAAGCGTGTCATCTACTGTGCTTGAAGCTAGTGTATAACTTTGAGCTGTTGGACGTAGCCTAGTGTAGGAACGTCTTGGCGATCCTCGTCCACGGTTTCGAAGATAGCGATATCGTGGAGTAGTTGCTTCATCGTACGATTCCGAAGACCGTACAAAACTGAACACGGGACGATATCGCCCACGGTACACCTCGGTCGATCTAGGCAACGTACTGCTGGTGGTGATCACTTCTTCCGAGCTACTACTGAAGGTAGTTGTTGGGAATGTCGTGGACGTAGGTGCACTGGTACTGCGAGTAGTAGTAGTAGTAGCAGGCTGTTCGCTCGTGCTGGTCACTGTTGTTGTGCTAGGAGGCGCAACAGTCGTACTAGTGGTAGTAGTGGTCAAGCGAACCGTAGTCGTACTAGGTGTGGTTGTTTCACGCAAAATAGCAGCCAACTTCGGTACAGCTGTCAGCTGGAAGTAGCTCTTTACCGTTGGACTACCGACAGCCGGAATTTCGGGTGTGGTTGTACGGTACAGGTTCGAGATGACTCTCGAAGTAGATGCAAAGGGTTTATCGGAAGACGTGGTTTGACGCTGCACTTCCAAACTTTTGTACGGTGAAACTACCAACCGCGTTGGTGCATTGGTAACCGGGTCAACCGTTTTGCTGGGCGTTTCCTTCGAAACAAGATTGCGCGGTGGGAGACTTTGTACTTTTTCAACGGATTTTCTACCCTCAAGGGTGCCGAATGGGGCAAGAGTGGTTCTCGGTGGGAACCGGGTCGGAGGTGTCGACGCGGTAGTTACTGCAGCGAAAGCATCCTCAGTATTTGCTTGTACTCGCGTTTGAAGCAACGGGTCGTCCGCGTCACGGTCACGATCTTCTTGTTCGTGCAAAGTATTGGTTTTCGGACTGGACAGGATCTTCTGTTCTATCAAAGGGATCCAATCGCTAGCAGCGGTCGGCACGACACTAGGTCGAGCAGCGAGCCGATTTATGGCTGCAGTCGGCGTTGTCGTCTGTACATCTTGGCTCTTATAAAGAGCAACATTCTCATCCTGAACCTTCGAGTAACGAGGCCGGGCAGTAGTGGCTAAACTAGAACTTAAAACAAAACGTACATTACTAAGGCCACTTCTAGTGGCTATTGAAATAGGGCTTAACGTAGTGGTAGTAGTAGTAGTAGTAGCAGGCATCGTAAACGTAGTGAATGGAGTAGTTGTCTCGGGTAACACTTCCGAAACGGTAGTGGACACACCCCGCGAACTACTTGTGACAGCATCCGAAAGCGTAAAGGTTGTATAGCTTGGCAAAGGTTCTTGATTTCTTGGAATCTCAATGCGTCCACGATTGCCAGCACTGGAAGCCGTTCCTGGCAAACCAACAAATCCGGAGCTAAGCGTGAGGTTATAGAACCTGTTACTACTAAACTTTTGTTCCGGCCGCGTGTCAACCTTTGGTGCACTAGAGCCGAAACTAAACGTCGACAGAGGACGACGTTCTTCCCAATCCTGGGAGCTGTGTGTCAAACGGATTGATTTATCGGAACCAAACGGTTCCGGTCGGCTTGGGGCTACGGGAGTTGGTCTAGCCGTGTATGTTCGTACGATAGGAGCTTCCGGTGTGGTCGTGGCGATCGTGGAGGATTGCGTCGCCGAAAGCGTGGTTGCAATGGCTTTCAGGAACGTGTGCTGATTGCGCGATCGAACACTGCTCGGAATAGCTTCGTGGTACAGATAGCTGTCGTAATCGGGCAGAGGCTGAGCTTTGGCCGTGGTACTGAAAGGGGTCCGGAAGCTGGCCGGTTGAATATCAGAGATGATAAACTTTTGCAGCTTTTGGCGCTGTGACTCTTGAGTGGTAGAGGGTAAGCGTGTGGTTGTAGTAATTGGGTTTGTGGTAGGCCTCCTAGTGGTAGTTGTGGTAGTGGTGGTAGAGGTTGTTGTAGAAGGCCTTCTAGTGGTAGTTGTGGTAGTGGTTGTAGTTGTTGTTGTTGGCTTCCTAGTAGTGGTTGTAGTGGTAGTAGTAGTGGGGGTCGTTGTTGGCTTCCTAGTGGTAGTAGTAGTTGTTGGTGGTGGCAAAGTGCTTGTCAATGGGACAAACTGTTCAGCGGCACCGGAAGGCGAAAACTCCGGCCGTGTATCGTACGAAAAGGGAGTCTCATCGTAAGTGTCGGACGCCAGCGCATGTGCGTTTGCTGATGACGCCGAACGAGGATCTGACTGTGAGTACGTATGGGAAAACACCGGTAGAAGCTTTTGAGTAATAAACTGCTTCTTGGAATGATCGTTCGTCGAATCTGGGGCGACACGAGATGGCGCACCATAATCGTACCTAGTTTTGGACTGGGTCGAGTACTCGTCGTCCACCTGGTCGGCACTATCCTCACGAGCGTCACTATCGTCATCATAGTAGTGATCGTCCGGGATCGGGTGAAAGTTGATCCCGGAAGGTACCTGCTGATCGTACTGAGTGGACGGACGGAACCTCTCGTGTCGCCCCAGATTCGACGAACGATCATTCCAAGAAGCAGTTTATTACTCAAAAGCTTCTACCGGTGTTTTCCCATACGTACTCGCAGTCCGATCCTCGTTCGGCGTCATCAGCAAACGCACATGCGCTGGCGTCCGACACTTACGATGAGACTCCCTTTTCGTACGATACACGGCCGGAGTTTTCGCCTTCCGGTGCCGCTGAACAGTTTGTCCCATTGACAAGCACTTTGCCACCACCAACAACTACTACTACCACTAGGAAGCCAACAACGACCCCCACTACTACTACCACTACAACCACTACTAGGAAGCCAACAACAACAACTACAACCACTACCACAACTACCACTAGAAGGCCTACAACAACAACCTCTACCACCACTACCACAACTACCACTAGGAGGCCTACCACAAACCCAATTACTACAACCACACGCTTACCCTCTACCACTCAAGAGTCACAGCGCCAAAAGCTGCAAAAGTTTATCATCTCTGATATTCAACCGGCCAGCTTCCGGACCCCTTTCAGTACCACGGCCAAAGCTCAGCCTCTGCCCGATTACGACAGCTATCTGTACCACGAAGCTATTCCGAGCAGTGTTCGATCGCGCAATCAGCACACGTTCCTGAAAGCCATTGCAACCACGCTTTCGGCGACGCAATCCTCCACGATCGCCACGACCACACCGGAAGCTCCTATCGTACGAACATACACGGCTAGACCAACTCCCGTAGCCCCAAGCCGACCGGAACCGTTTGGTTCCGATAAATCAATCCGTTTGACACACAGCTCCCAGGATTGGGAAGAACGTCGCCCTCTGTCGACGTTTAGTTTCGGCTCTAGTGCACCAAAGGTTGACACGCGGCCGGAACAAAAGTTTAGTAGTAACAGGTTCTATAACCTCACGCTTAGCTCCGGATTTGTTGGTTTGCCAGGAACGGCCTCCAGTGCTGGCAATCGTGGACGCATTGAGATTCCAAGAAATCAAGAACCTTTGCCAAGCTATACAACCTTTACGCTTTCGGATGCAGTCACAAGTAGTTCGCGGGGTGTGTCCACTACCGTTTCGGAAGTGTTACCCGAGACAACTAATCCATTCACTACGTTTACGATGCCTGCTACTACTACTACTACCACTACGTTAAGCCCTATTTCAATAGCCACTAGAAGTGGCCTTAGTAATGTACGTTTTGTTTTAAGTTCTAGTTTAGCCACTACTGCCCGGCCTCGTTACTCGAAGGTCCAGGATGAGAATGTTGCTCTTTATAAGAGCCAAGATGTACAGACGACAACGCCGACTGCAGCCATAAATCGGCTCGCTGCTCGACCTAGTGTCGTGCCGACCGCTGCTAGCGATTGGATCCCGTTGATAGAACAGAAGATCCTGTCCAGTCCGAAAACCAATACTTTGCACGAACAAGAAGATCGTGACCGTGACGCGGACGACCCGTTGCTTCAAACGCGAGTACAAGCAAATACTGAGGATGCTTTCGCTGCAGTAACTACCGCGTCGACACCTCCGACCCGGTTCCCACCGAGAACCACTCTTGCCCCATTCGGCACCCTTGAGGGTAGAAAATCCGTTGAAAAAGTACAAAGTCTCCCACCGCGCACCCTTGTTTGATGCTTTCGCTGCAGTAACTACCGCGTCGACACCTCCGACCCGGTTCCCACCGAGAACCACTCTTGCCCCATTCGGCACCCTTGAGGGTAGAAAATCCGTTGAAAAAGTACAAAGTCTCCCACCGCGCAATCTTGTTTCGAAGGAAACGCCCAGCAAAACGGTTGACCCGGTTACCAATGCACCAACGCGGTTGGTAGTTTCACCGTACAAAAGTTTGGAAGTGCAGCGTCAAACCACGTCTTCCGATAAACCCTTTGCATCTACTTCGAGAGTCATCTCGAACCTGTACCGTACAACCACACCCGAAATTCCGGCTGTCGGTGGTCCAACGGTAAAGAGCTACTTCCAGCTGACAGCTGTACCGAAGTTGGCTGCTATTTTGCGTGAAACAACCACACCTAGTACGACTACGGTTCGCTTGACCACTACTACCACTAGTACGACTGTTGCGCCTCCTAGCACAACAACAGTGACCAGCACGAGCGAACAGCCTGCTACTACTACTACTACTCGCAGTACCAGTGCACCTACGTCCACGACATTCCCAACAACTACCTTCAGTAGTAGCTCGGAAGAAGTGATCACCACCAGCAGTACGTTGCCTAGATCGACCGAGGTGTACCGTGGGCGATATCGTCCCGTGTTCAGTTTTGTACGGTCTTCGGAATCGTACGATGAAGCAACTACTCCACGATATCGCTATCTTCGAAACCGTGGACGAGGATCGCCAAGACGTTCCTACACTAGGCTACGTCCAACAGCTCAAAGTTATACACTAGCTTCAAGCACAGTAGATGACACGCTTAGTGTGCAGAAGTCTTCTTCTCCTAGCAGCACCTTGGTGCCGACAGGAGACTATAGCAGAACAGCTGATAGTACAGTACTGTCGATAGCTAGCGAGTATGACGATCGCGTAGTTAGTTCAAGCTCCGCTTCCGCTGCTTACCTGAACCGTATTCCGACAACCGATCGTACGAAGTATCAATCGACTGATCGTGATATCTCTAAAACAGCACATGTAAAGAGTCGCTACGAACAGTTCGAATTTAATCGTACCGAAAAGGAAGATAGGCTCCGGCAGCCAGTGTCAACTACCGGACAATCGAACCGTGTTGTCCAAATTACGGACAAACCAGTATACTATACCCGCTTCCATTCGACATCCACTGAAGAGAGTTCTTTTGCTGTCGCCAACAGCAGTCGACAGCCGGAGTCGACGACGAAGAAATTCCGTGCCACGGTCGAAATGCCAGAAATGAACATTCCGACCGAGAAGGAGCTACTGTCCTACCATCAGGACAGTGGCAACACATCGGAAGACGAGGATCACGACGACGATGACGATGAGGATGACGTTGAAGATGACGATCTTGAACCGGTGGACGAAGATTTGGCCGACTATTCGTACCTGGAAACCTCCAGTGTTCCGTCTACCACAACGACCACCTCTAGTACGACATCACCGACGACTACCACGACTACGACGACGACTTCAACAACAACAACGACCACGACGTCGGCACCGCCCTCGACCACTAGTACAACGACCTTACGGAGCACCTTCAAGCCGATGGCACGGGCCTCTAAACGATACACGACCCCACATTACGCCGCAATCCCGGTAGTCACTACCGAGCGTAGTTTCTATTCGGCTGTGCCATCGCGTTTCTACCCTAGTACAACGCAAGGATTGAACCTTACGGCTGGTGCTGCGCATCCGGAACCTTATTCGGAACTCCCGTATCACAGTGCACGTAGCACCTCTTCGCCTCTTTCCTCCTCCTCCTCCTCCGCCTCCTCTTCCCCCGCATATCCTTCGTCCACTGATGCCGTAAGTCTTCGGATCAATGATGGTATCAGTAAGAGCAACGTTTCGAGCGGTAGCTCCAGTTCGTTTTCCCAATCTTCCACCACATCTCCCTCCATTCCCACCACTCCCACCACCACAATCCGCCCGCCAACGACGTACTCCGTAAACAAGCTCCCACCGCGCGCTTCCAGGGTCAATAATGCCATAAAGACCACGATCGCAGCCGCACAACTGCCACGCCGATATAGCAAACCATCCGCAGCGGGAAAAAGCATACAATGTACAGAAAACTCACTGTCCGCCAAATGCAACGAGATTCCCTCGAGGTACTATTATTGCTGCCCAGCAACTTCTACCCAAAACAAAAAAAAACTTCAAAACAAAACTCCAAACTCTTGATTATGCAAGATTCTATCACGCCAAAACTCGATACAATACCCAATCTGGTTATACTTCACCGCTCACTGCAGCCACTAGTTTAATACCACCTGCAACTACCTATATCATGCGTTGACTGATCTTAAAGCAAAAAACAAAAACATGTATTTGGCGATTTACACCAAACAGCCTGCCAAACATCAAACTAGAACCATCTATGGCTCGGACAGTATCAACGCGCTATACTCACTCCTAGCTAGCAGTTGTAGTTGCTATCACATTTGTCTGTTAATCCTGGTACATCACTAAGTTTACACATACACCATCTACAGTAGTCTGCAGTTTGCCTTACACCTTCTAAAAAATGATCGAAAGAGTTCGAAAGAGAGAAACGATCATTCTATTGTATTGTAATGAATTTTACGCTTCACGAATGCTCTATTTCCATTATTTTCTAAAGCACAGTAGATACGATTTACTCAATTCTGACACAAATAGCTTGCTTGTCTCTTGTAAAGTAATTTCACTTCTCGAACATAGTATATCTTTTCCTAATACGAAATGCTCAAATTTAGCTTTCAGTCGATTTGCTTGTTATCGTTTTCTCTTTCTCGACCGATCTTTACACCTTCGGAACAGTACTCCAGAAACGTTTGAAACATTTAACCAGCTTGACACGCTCGTCCACACGGTAGTCCACTGCATCGAAAGCAAACTTCATCTCACAACGGCTAAAACACACCCTGATCGCTAAGCGTACGCCTTCTGCCGCACTACGATCTTCGAACGATGGTTCCGAATGCTTCGCCGTACTTCCACAGTGCACAGTGGGCAACGTGCTAAGCGGTCAAAGGAGAGGACACTCTGCGTAGTAGGACAACTTAGGGAGTAGAAGTCGTGTAGTGGTTTGGTTAGATATGATCATGCAACAAGCGGTGTTTCTTTCTACAGTTGTTGGCAGCTCTAAGACAGGCCACACTGGGTTGTAACAGGGTTTAGTGATAGCTTGCTGTAGGCCATTTAGTAGTTGGTTACTCATCTAGTTATGCAGTGGTATCATTAGCGTAATCAGTATGTATGTAGAAAATGTCTAATGATGGATAGTGTGTATGAGAACATTTAGATAAATTTACTAAAGAAGCAATATTCGTAGATATTTTGCTCAACTTCATATAAAATCGTCTATTAAACCTTCTCATTGTCGTTAAAAGAACAGAAAAAAAACTTGTTTAAAAAAAGGAAATTCATATTCTTTTCTTTCTAAATTAGTACATCACAATGCTTTGACTTCTAGCAAAAGAGAGATACATGAATCCATCATTATTTCAACAAGAAAAAAGTTAGCCTAGTATAATTCGTATTGTGCCTAAGTGCTTCATATCACTCGTGAACTAAACGCTCGGGATTTGTCAGGGACAATTGCTTCAGGGCTTTAGGATGCTTATCGCGTGAGAGTGAGCCCAATGTCGGCCCCGCATCAAAAGGAAATTAAACTCTGTGGCACACCGTATGCCACACGGAATAAGTTTGCTCACTAACATCACTACGTACACCAACACGCCAACGAAGAATTAGAATCTACCTGAAAACCATTCAAATCCGAAGCTGATGTTCCTAGTGCACGTAGTCTCCTCGTACACGACAATCGCGCTGATTCGTCCTGGCATGTGCCGTCAAAAAACCGC
>KZ064261.1:0-14900 GCA_002091835.1 Anopheles maculatus | reverse complement strand
TGTGTATCAGGTTAATCATCACCCGGTCTTGCAATCAGGTTGCTTAATGTAGTAGCCCTCCTTCTCTCCCTTCTCGCTTTCTCTCTCTCTTCTCTCTTCTCGCAAACAGAAGCGGCGTGAAACCGGTACTCTACAAGAGAGCTAAAGGTGATATTATTGCTCAAAAGTATTGCGTAATGCCCCACTGTTTTTGAGTGTGTTGTGCTACAGCTACAACAGGGTGGGTTGCCCACGAAGAAAGAGGCGCGAGAGGGACGATAAAAACCAAAAAAAAACATCGAAGAAAGAAAGAAGCACAACAAACCTGTTCCATCACACACTAGCAGGATGTTTCGGGTGCGTGTTGGCTAATAGCGTAATGTTTTCCAAAAAATGCGGACACCACGCAAACATAATGCCGGGGACCCAAACCCATAACAAGAAATCGATCGAGCAGTATGGAGGATGATACTGCTGCTTACGGTATGGCGATTTTCCTTTCGTGCGGCCACTGCACACCTTCATCGGCCAGTATCTTTCGAGGCCATTTGTTTTAATCGGTGCTTTATTCGGAACATTCGTCGTCGCTAGCCAACAAATGGCGGTACGTGTTCGTTGCAGTTGCGATATTTTGACGGAATGGAATGGTGTCTGCGTTTGTGTGGTTTTAAAATCACAAATAGATAAGAGTATCGTGCTTTTGCCAAAGCTGATCTCGGCAAATGTTTCGGGGACCTCTGGAATTCGGCATACCGGATTTAGGCGTTCCCCTTGCAACCGAATCTATGTCGCGTGACATCACACGCCCAATTTCACAAGGTTGCACATACCACGAACCAAAGATGAGAAGACCAAATACCTTACCTAGTTCCGTCTTTTGCGTTACGATTATGAAGACTATTAAATCATAATCTCCTGCCAGCAGTGTGGCAGCAGTTTGATAATTAGCGTTCACAGCGTCCTCTGTTGACTTATCGTCACTGTTGCACGCGCCGAAACAGCGAAAGTGACACTTCTTACCGCACTATGCAAATGAAATGTGTACATAGAAAAGTGAAATTGTTTGATTCCACTCAATTCGTTTTTTTTTTTACGGTACTCAAACAACACACGGTAGCGTTGGATTTGTTTGTACGTAGTTCGATAAATCGTACTACAAAGTTTGCACACCACATTGCTACCGTTGGTACGAGACGCTTTCGCAACATACTCTTTCAACTCTTGGCTCTTGCATTTTAATTTGATTGCTCACTTGTCGCGCGTTCGTGCGCGATGATCCGTTTCGGCAGTGTGATAGTTATTACTCACGCAGTAATTGGTTGTTCGGAAATTCATTACCTTAAGGTCAAACCAATATGATTGACCTTCTGTGTGTAAAAACAAACAAAGCCAAACAAATGCCAGCATCTATACAATGGAAATTAGTTAAAGCCAAGCATGGTGTGCCATGTAAGTAATTGATGAACATAGTGAGCCCTGTTTTAACCACACAAAAACTTCACGATTTTATACGAGTACTTTTAGAGCAGAGATCTTAAAAGCAAATTGGTTCTACACTTTGCTATTATACATCACACGAGATGGAGGAAAAATCATGACATAAACTTATGAAAAGATTCTAAAAATGTTTGCTTGCTTGGAGAGTGTTCTTAATGCTCGTCAGTTGTCAGTTGCTTCTCGTTTTACTGTGTTTTAATTTTGAGTACGTTATCAAGTTATCACTTTATCACTATCATGTAAAATGAAATAGTGAAGAAATAAGCTACTTTCGTCGAACAGTTGCCTTTCTGTGAAGCAAAGAATTACAGATTCTACGATCAAATTGGGCAAACCCGGTTGGGATTTAATGTCCCTCGTTCCTACGGTGTGACCAGACCAGAGTCAACTTTACCATATCTTTTTACAAAAAGTTGAGGATATCTTTGTACCAAAGGTTTCAACAACTTCAGAATATACTGTTTCCTTATTCAACTCTACATTTTGCTTATTATGAGGGTGTTTACTGTATTTCTGCAGACAATATGAACAGTTTACTGAGAAAATTGGACTCTGTGGCATTTTCTCAGCAGCCACCTAGATTAAATGGGCAATGCAGAGATAAAACTAGAATTGTCCACGTCATCTTGTGCAGTGTCCAGTAATACTGGTTCATGACAGAAAGTCTCTGTACCCAGAATGTGTATGCGAACGAAAATAATGGTATTCACTTACCAGGGTATAATTAAATCATTTAACCTCATTTCTAATCACCTAAAATGCCATCTTGGATAATATCAAAAAGACAAACAAATGGACTCTGTGGCATTTTCTCAGCAGCCACCTAGATTAAATGGGCAATGCAGAGATAAAACTAGAATTGTCCACGTCATCTTGTGCAGTGTCCAGTAATACTGGTTCATGACAGAAAGTCTCTGTACCCAGAATGTGTATGCGAACGAAAATAATGGTATTCACTTACCAGGGTATAATTAAATCATTTAACCTCATTTCTAATCACCTAAAATGCCATCTTGGATAATATCAAAAAGACAAACAAACAAGTTTTCCAAGATTAACATATCACCCGGTGTGAACGATAATCGATCATCCTCTTCCAGCATGGGTTGTATGCATAGTCATGCAATTGTAATAATACGTAATGTTTTTGGTAGGAAGAGGAAACGCATCTTCATCACACGCGAACAACAACAATAACACACACACACACAAAAAATGGCAATCTATATGAGAAACTCTTGACTTGAATGACTGGGTTACGAGGCCACGAGTAGTGTTATTTTTTGTACTCTTTAAAGAGGCTTCATTATCTGCAGCATGCGTTCCCCTGCCTATCGGTGTAACGCATGGCTGATCATTCCGAAGACAACCATCTCATTGACTTCACACGTCAGACCGTGCCGACACTGTGTGCCTGGGCCGATGGTTCGATTGTAGTCTAATTACTGCTTGTGAGAAGTTTCGCTTTTCCACTAGCACGCAGCCAGCCGAGTGGAATAAAAGCCTAATGGGGTTGGATAACATTTGTCCAAAGTTGTTGCTCTTAATTGTAATTCTATTAAATTACGTGGTGAGGTGTATTTTACACCAACAACAACTACTAGCTAGCAAAACATGATGTCAGGCGTTTTGTTTTTTTTTTTGCTTGCAATTTGTAGTAATGTTGGTTTTTGATGATTTCTTCTAATAACCTACCACGGTTACGGAAATGTTGCGTGAATAAATATTTAAACGCGCGGAGGACTGAAGAAATCGGCGAAAAACAAACACCATGCATCATTTACCGAATAAATATTTTTGACATGAACAATCGTCAAGGTAAGGCGAAAAGGTTAAAACAGACAGTGGAGAACCGGACTAGCGTAAAAAAAAGGCTTAAAACCCACAGAGTGATGAAACGTTGCGCGGGTTAGAAATGAACTCACTCGGCGCTGCACAAGCGGGAGCAATGGACAGCTTGCGACAAGCGTTGACTGGGAAAGGCCATTACTGTGAGTGGTCTGTGGTGTCCCAGCATGAATTTAAATTCGGCTTGAAGCTGTAAATTCAACGACCAACCGTAAGATCTGAATGATGATCACGCACAAAAGCGCGTGACTCACCGGGTAGGAGGTTCTCGGCTATTACAACACACCATTCTATCCCGCTATTACCCGGTTTTAAAGGGAGGGGGAGGGGGAGCTGTTATGGGGCATAGCGTGGTAGTAGAGAACCCTGCCCTTCTGGGACATTGCACCTTCCGCAGTTTGCCCGTAACGCACAACACTTAATGAATCACGCTTTGTAAACGTAAAACGGTCGTAAGACATAACAATGTCAAAAGCGAACGGCCAGCGGAAAGTGCAACCCATTTAGGATGTACCTGGTCAGAATGCACAAAACTCCCCACCCCAAAAAGCATATGTGGTACCGTCGATCACTTTACCATATAGAAGATACACCCCTGCCTGCTAACGGTACCTCAAGCTGCAGTGTGCAGACCCACCCGAAAACAATGCATATAAGTAGATGTATGACGGTTGCCGACGACTTACCGGAAACATGGTTGTGCTCGTTCGCCTCCGATTTTGCTTCTGTTGCTCTTCCCTGGCGGCCCAGAACAGCCAAAAAAATCCCCCCTCGAACGACTCCCGGATGGTGCGGCTTTTGTTGCTCCTTCTGCTTGAGGACACGACGTTACACCTCCGTCTGTCTTCTGGTTCTTCCTGTGGTGAACTTCCAATGGCTGTTGAAAGAATTAAGATAAAAAAAGACAAGCCTTGTTAGTTGTCCACTGGTTTACGATCGATGGCGGTTCTGGGTCGTATTGAATGACGTACCGGGTACTGCTTGCCTTGCCGTATAGTAGTCTCTTTTATGTGGAGGAGTTTTGGTCAACTGTTTCGTTCCTACCGATTAGTGCATCACCTCATCCTAAAAGAAAAACCTGAGGAGGAGTTGAATGCGTGTATGGAAAAAATTAGATTCAGATATGTTGCAATAAACTTAAATGCTTCAGTTGCAGTAAACCATTCTGCAATGGAATATCTGTAGACTGTACTTCATATACTGCAGGCAATCTAGTGTATCCCACCAGGAATGTTGTACGAACGAGGCAAGCAACAGGTACAGCACACATTTACAGAAAGTCCCCAACGAAAACTAGTAGCTGACCTCCCAGACAGCAACTTTCATGCGCCGCTCATACAGATCTCGTGCGATTGCGCTTCAGGCGTCCATTAATATAACGTTAAGTATTTTATCCAACTGCTTCCAACTTCAATATTCTTGGTAAAAGGAGATAACAAACAACCAGAGCAAGTTGCGTGAAAGTGTAAGGTACGTAAAGCACATATACGTCTGAGCGGTGTACTGTGTCTTAAGACCTTGCAATGTTGTCTGGTATTTGTCTGGTGTTTCTATCACCAGTACTGCCTGCAGATATCTACAGGGTGACCCAGTCCGAAACAGAAAACTTTCCTGTCCCCCTGCAACGCACCAAGGTACAAGAAAAATGGTTCCTCTCTGCAGCAGCAACATATGTGTGTAGGGCATGTAATGGCAAACATTTGCTCCACTTTGGTACCGGTGGTCTACTTATTACGCTCCATAGAACATATAGGGACGGTTTTACCAATCGAACAACCATTTTAGTGATCCGTCCTCATTATCGCGAAACCTACTCCTCACTCTGCTCGCGTACGCCTCTCGCTTTGCGTCCAGATTGCCCGTTCCGGCAGTGGAAAATCCGTCCTAATCAAAAGCTGTACGAACATCACCCATCTTACACGCCGCGTCCACAAATCAACCGCGTGCGGCTAAATACGGGTGTCTCATGCAAAAAGGGAAAACGTGGCAAACACGGTGGAAGAAAGCGCGAAATGATGCAATTAACATAGACATTTCAAAATGCACCCAGGCACACGCGATCGTAGCCAAAGATTTTCCCGAACTGAAGGGGTCCGCACCAAAGACTTGCAGCGATAATGTACGATAGGTATCGATACGGTAAAAAAAAAGAGACGTATTACCGCCGGAAGCAAAAAGCTATGGCCGCGACTATATTGTGCGTGCACGAGCAGCGCATGCATTACGAGTTGAAACTACATTGCAATTCTACACTCGGCAGGTCTTCAAAAGGCAAATCTGATGTTTTTTTTTTGTTGGACGAAAGAGAAAAGAAAACGGCCAACTCGGTACGCGTATGCGCGATTGTTTGCCGTGGTGTACCAGGCTTTTTGTGTGTTGCTGCTGCTTTTCCTCTTCTACTTCAAACACCGACAACTCTCGCGTTGTTTCCTGTTCGCGAATTCAATGAAAGTACTTGTAGAAACGTGGGGAAAATATGAGCTTCACTGGTTTGAAATCACCCGGAACCACTAGGTTACGACGTTGAGCTTGGTTAGGCGGGTTCGATTAACACACACACGCTTTAAAAGGTGGATTAAGAAAACCTTTACTTTAGGGCTGAGACTTAAATAACTATAACGATAGTGGCACGTGAACCGAACATACACTACCGGAACAATTGTGGAACAATAAGCACTGCACGATCGCTCTCCTGGGTAGGGAATGCATTACATACCGACATTGTGATGAATTAAGGCGGCAGTACTCCACTTTGCCACGGTGTTGTGCAGCCATTCAGGTTAGGGAATGTGTGTTTCAAGAACCAACTCCAATTGCACAGTCAATACCGGCGCACTAGCTCACTAGAGCTCGATCTCCGGCTTCCTTGACTTAAACTTTGCTGAGGCCTGCGAAATACCCTTTAGACACAGCATACCCAAAGACTAGTGCTAACCACCAAATCTACCATTCAGCTTGAATAGTCTTTGATTCTAAGAACAAGATGAACTTATCCGAACCACACTAATGCCAACTCACGACTCGAAGCGGATCATCTCGGGCACCCGACCTATAACATGACAGATTGCCACGATTTATGTGTTCCTCTTGCCAGTGGAAGGTCTGCGCCTCGCTTTTGTATGCAAGTTAGAATACTAGCCTTCAAGTACGAAATTTGTCCGTTCCATTTCCTTTTCCTACAGCTTGAGTTGGCTGCTACGAGGTGCTATTGTTAGTTTTGATTTACTAATGATTTTCCTGTGACCGAAGTGTCTCCGGACAGCAGTTCCTGTGCTTGAAGGTCTGGCTAGAGAATGCTCTTCACTACCGGACTTCAAACTACTTGATTTTAGTTTGGTAGTGTGCCGTTTCTTTATGTCTACAAGACAATATACAGTTCAAGGTAGTAGTTTTAAGAGTGCAAAAAGTGAGTACAAATTAAATATATAATGACGTATATAGCGTATTGGCAATACCTGTCTGTCAGACTGCAACATCAGAACGAATCCTTACATTCTTCTACCTACTCTGAATGCAAAACGACCGACGTTTCACCTGGAATGCTTAATCACGCAGCAAACCTCCACTGCCCAACAGCTCGAACCGATACTATACTGCAACAAAATGCGTGTAACAAAAAATGATTTTTCAATATCCAACCGTGCAGCTTACATTCCACAACCTTTTACACTAGTTCCGAACATAATGGACAATGCATGTGTCGTCATTCGATGGTTTGTTTCACTGTTCGACTTTTTGTTTTCCTAGCCACATCCACATTTTAGGCTTAGGCTACTAGGCGACCATTGTGGTACCGTACTCAGCAGTAAGAAGTAAGACAGGGACAGAGAGACAGAAATATACCTAGCTAGCGACGAGACAATAGAACTACCTCCTGAATATTGGCTGCTGTGTTGTTGTTTTTCCCATGAGATGGAGAAATGTAAGAGTGCGCAATCGCACCTCTACTTGGTTTGAAATGAAGAAAAAAAAATCAAATGCATTCATATTACCCCAGATTGCTTCATAAGAAAACCCAACGGTGGCCACTATTATGCGTCAGAGGTGTTAGCTGACCGTTCGCTTCGGCGCTCTGGACCTATGCAGTATGAACGCGCCAACATTCCAATCGCATTTACTGTAACGCGCGTAGTGTCACGCTTAGTCAATATCAAAGTTGACGCGTGAACTCGTACTATCAATGAGGCAGTACATCGTCTTCGGTCAGTATTATAATTACATAAGAAAAACGCAAAAACTGCTTACATAACCTCACCATACATGACAGATGAGATAATTGGGGAGACGCTCGGTGGAGCCACACATCGCCACACGCCACCACGCACAGGAATGCTTCGTCCGCACACTCACGGGCACGTCAATACGACCCATACGAGCCTTTCCGGTGACTTCTGGTGACATCTTGAAGCGTCTCTAAAGTCGAAGTGTGGCGATAGTGTAACGAAGTTGTCTAAAGCTTCCGCATGAAAGCTGAGCTTATTCAGAAGATCTTCCATGTCGTTGATGATCCTATTACATTACGTATTATAGGCTCACAAGAGTGCTGCACGAACAGCAATTGTAGTTGCTGCAGATTGTTTGCGTTTTGTTTTGCTCCATTCGCTAGCTACAATTTTGACCGAACCGAACACCTACTTTACTAACGATCGAAAATACTGTAAACCATCTTTACCTACTACGGCGATGTGCAATAAACAGTTTAACGAAACTTAAAAGGAAGCAGCGACTAAGGCTTCTCGAACGTGCACCACCATGTCAGCAGATTCCTCGCAGCGCAACGTCGCAACGGATACGCGTTCCTTTCTCTCTCTTTCTAAACTAGTTTGGTTTTTTCTTCTTCATCCTTCTCTTCCTTTTCCACTACACCTCTCGCCGTCCTGCCGTGCTTTGCAGATCGATCGTTTGCAGTGGTACCAGCTCGTTACCGGTTGCCTCTGACACACCGGTGCACTTAACACTCGGCTCAAAAGAAAGGGAAAACTACTTCTTTACACTACACTAGCGCGCTGGAAGCTAAGCCTAGGCATAGGCGACAAAATGTGAAGGACACCGATATATACATGTAGAAACCGCGAACGGATCGATGATCACTGGGGTGTGCAACAGTAGGTAGGTAAAGTGAAGGTTACACCACCTAGCTATCACTAGCCCCGAGACCTGTCTCAAAACCGCCGTACCAGGAAGCGTGTTTTGCGATCGCACGGCAAGCGAACTAGAACACTGGATGAAGGAATTTTTAGACACGCTTAATGTCTCTTTGATATGACGCTTCACTCACGAGGCGTTGCTGGTTGATTGAAGCATGGTGAAGGTGGTGCCGTTGGTCCTGGCGATGCCAGTGATGTTGGTGCGCAATGACAAGCAAAAACAAAACATAAACAGGTTGATCTAAAGGCTGGCTTTATCTGGGTTCAGAAAAGTTTTCGAGGGTTCCGCAAACTCGTAACCCAAGAGGCTTACCTTGTGTATGTGTGTGTGTTCGCATAGACTAGGCACCGCGTTGAGGAATGTTGGAGCAAACTATTTGGATGTTTGTTTGGTTGCTTGCTTGCGTTTACGATTTGGAAGGTAAGACATACGAAAATACGGTCAATACATTCACTTATCCTTCGCGGAGGGCGAAGCGGCGGAGGACACACTCGAGATACGAGATAATGTTATACAGCGAAAGAAGTCAAACACGCCGCACTCGTTTGGCACGTTTCACACGCGGTTTTCTACTCGGTCGTAGAGTGGTTAAGTTAGGACTATTTCGTGGTTTAAAAAAAAAGAATCTTCTTCAATATGGCGTCCTTGTGGTGATTTGACGTTCGAAGAAATTTCGATTTTTCAACTGTCTCTTGCACGAACCGTGGTAAAAGGTAGAGAGTAACGAAGTCACCCAGAAACCCCCGGAGGGCATCTGTATCTGTTCGCGGTCACACTTTAAGCACCGTCCCCGTTCACGCCTATCATCTCGCGAGTTTTGTTTTCGCAAAACGACAGAGACCCTATGTAGGCCAACATGCAAGACAATTACACCCGTCTACAAGCTGCTAGCAAAACACTCTCAGCCTCCGCGCTGCATGCCCTTACGTACCCGTGGCTAGTTTCGCTAGTTCGCTAGTTCGCTAGTTCGCTAGTTAGCAAGCAGCTGGGCTCGATCTTACGCAGCATTTCAACTCCAGCGTGAAGTTTCTTGGGGTTTGTGTTGATTGTGATGCTGTCGTGCGGCGGGCTACTGCTCGGCTCGCAGTTTGCTCGAAATTAATAGTATATATAAACGATCACTCACAGAGTGCTTGCGGGGCTTGGGGAGACACACTTGAAAGGGACGCGCAGACGGTGGGCAACGAGATTGTCACCGAGCGTTCGTACTAGATCTGGTTTTAGACTCCCAAAACGGTGGGAGGTAGCTTGCTCAACATTCGAACCCTTCTATGCACACACGGTTTGCAAGACTCTTGCTTTTTTTTTTGCTTCTTCTGTTTTCTAACCTTTCTGTATTGAAAACACCACCGGTGCTTACCGTATGCAGCAGCAGTAGGAGAGCTTTTAAGTGACTTTATGGCTCGAACCACGTTCGACGACCGTTTCCGAAGTAGACAGCAAACTACTCTTGAGCGCAGTCGGCGGCTTACTGAACGCTGCGTCGTCCGTATGGTAGCGAGCCAGCGTCTCGAAAAAGGCCAAGTAGCGCCGCAGATTCCTTCGCGCCGTCACACGACGACTTGGTGGAGGTGGTGAATGCATTCCTAAAACCGGTACCGCCAGCAAACGGCCTACGAGGGGAATGGAGGGGGGGTGGATCACACGAGAAGCAAGGGGAGGTTGTTGGGCTGCGACGGGCCCACAACGGCGTGCGCAAAGCCTGGTGAAGCAAATGATATGGACGAGAGAGGAAGACGGTCTGTGGAGACAACTGATTGTGTGTGTGTGTGTGGGGATGTTGTTGGTGAGTAGGTACCATTAGCGTTTCACTTTCAATACTCGTTGGAGCGTCCGGATTCGGTGTGAAGTCGGCACCCAGTGGAGTTACCCAAGCTAGCTTACTGTGAGGCTCCGTCACTGCGATGTCTCGCGCTCATCTCGGTGCTCTGGCATACTGCCTGCTTCTTGGTCCGAGCTCTTCCACGTCTGTCGCCTATTGCCACCCGGCGTTTTCCGTGCACACTCCGAACCTTTCGCACTGTTTTTTTTTATCTTGTGTACTTCTCTTTCACACACACACACACTTCTTCTCTCATGTGCATCTCCACACTGTTTTCCTTCCCCCACCTCAGTGGTAGTTTTTTCATTATTTGATCAAGCCTATTCTTTTAGGGTTGTTGCTGAGCGTACACACTTCATTGATTGTATTTTCTTTTTGTTGTTGTTGATGATTCGCTGTTATCATTTTCCTTACACCCGCTTACTGCATTGGCTCGTTTTTGTGGCAGAGTTAGCATTGAAGATTACCTTCCCTAAAGTAAAGGGGGGTTCTTTCTCTTTTCATCTCTTTCCGTGAACGTGCATAATATCTGCCGCTGAATGACTTGTGTGTTATGTTTTCCCTCATCGAGGAAGCTTTTGTGGATCAATTTTATTGTTTTTCACTGGATTCCATTCATGGTGCGCTACCAACCCCGCCGCGCATTGCTCTGCACGACGATGAATATTTTAATCTGCGCGCGTCTGGATCGATGTCAATGTTGTTATGTGGCCTAAATGCTATTCATCGATAGACATTTGGTTGTTGGAAAACAACAGCAACAGCAACAAACTATGCAGCATAATCAACGAAGAGAAGAGTAAGCTTATAAAACTCGCTTGACATAACTGAGAAACGAAACGTTCGAATAGTAGAGTCTGTTTCATTGTGGTTTACCTATATCAACTACGGGTTCTGTGGATGTCTGATTTTGTTTTTAGTTTTTGTTTACAAATTAAAAAAAACGTTAAGAATCAAATATTACTATTGATTGAGAACTACTACTAAAAATTAAATATCTGCGAAAACAGAAAAATCGGTTGACAATTTGTTTGGCTGTTTTCTCTTTTGAAGTGTGGTCCTAATGATGCAGCGTTTATGAATTAGACTGACATCAATATACGTTGTTTAAAGTCAATCTTTCCTTGAACTCTGGGATTTTTGCTGCAACATTGCTAAACTGATTTGAAACAGATCTGTAACGAATCTTCTTCTATTCCCCTTGGGAGCCTTAGACGGAATGGAACATGGGGCCTGACAGATCAACTGTGCTGACCGAGGGGATGTTTCCATTGTGTATGCATAATGAGAGGATGCATAATGTGTATTCTACACAAGTAACATTTTTCACACACCAACTTCACCCTTTACTGAAGGGTTCAATCAAGCATTCCACCTCAAATTGTTTTTCGCTCCAGGATCGGATAAAATTCTTACCTTTATGCAATTCACCTATCGTTCTAATAGTCGCTTCATTTAACCTGAATCTTACTACTCATTTTTCTTTAAATCCCTATCCTGGATATAAATCGGGAAACGTGGCTTTATGTTTGTCGCATACAGCATTTTGAGCTTTGTTTTCAAACTATTTTTTCAGCCGAACACGGGCTACCTGATGGTCCGGACACAATACTGCCAACAAATTTAAGCATGTTGAAATTCTCTCAGAACTGATTTCTCCTGCTCAAACTTTGATCCTTCGATACGTAAACGATTTGTTAAGATTGGTTCCGCTTCTTTTCTTGAACGTCTGGACATGGACATGGTCATGTACTTTTCACTGGCTGGCTTTCGCAACAATAATACACTTATCTTTTTTCTCTTCGTGGCGTGTAGATAACTTCCTCGATCTTGGAGTCGTATTTTGCAACTATTTTTCGGGCATAGTTCTTGTAGTTGCTTACAAGTTCAAATGCTACTCAAACATTTACTTTCAGAACTATCAGATATTTCATGCTGTAATGCTTTACTTTGAGATCTCGCTCATCCTCTGCTGGGGTATGCCAGCAATATTTGGAGTCCATTTGGGTGGCGATCACCCGTGTAGAGAACAAACACATTTTACTTGCAATGCGTTTCTTTTCCTGCTTCTTTGGTACTACAATCTCGAAAACCCTAATCTACTCGCTGTCAGCGTCTGATACCGCAGGAAGCAGAAGTCATCAGGTGCAAGATATGTTCGATCCGAGCACCTCTAATGCTGCTGGAAGCACGTACTATGGAAGAAATGAATACCAGCTTGTTTATTTTAGGCATTTTTATGATTCTTCTGTCCAGTTTCACTCCACTTTATCACTTTCTTCCTTCCATTTTCGTCTTTCTGTATACTCTCTTTCGTCGTAATTTTGTGTCTGTCTGTCACCCTTATTTGTGTATCCTGATGTGTAAAGTCTTCGTATTTTTCATATACTTTATAATTCAACATAAGTATGAAGTGAGTAAAACAAGCAAATAGTCGGTGAAGAAATTTTAAAATAAATATCAATTTGGAATATGATATAAGCCGTAGTATATTAGGCCCTGAATTGATATGCAAATCAGAAACATTACTTGAAGAGCATTTTTATTGAGTAAAAAAATTATTAATAAGTTAGCTTTCATATAAACTACTTCACACATTATGTTCTATTCGGTCGTTTGCATGGATTGTATGGTAGCATCCCTTGCGATAACACCCTAACACTCTTTTACCTACATTTCGACAGCCGGATACACTACTCTGTAATTCTGGTAAGATGTATATCCGGCTACTTATATAAAAATGGGAAGTAACTCCCATTCCCCGCACTCGACTTTTACCCAGACTGGTTATCACAACATTTATAATAACGATTTTGCTTTACAAATTAAAACAATAATAAGAGTTAAGGGAATGCGTTGGGCAGGGCTGCCAATGTTGCAGGGTACAACTTCTTCCTCCGAAATAGTTCTATGTGAGAAATTATAGATAAGTAGTTATTAATATGGGGCAGCCCGGTGGTGTTTCCGATAGCGGCGCCGGTCTTCACACGGTAGGACCAGGGTTCGGACCGCCTCCCCGTACGCAGGACTGACTATCCAGCTACCAGAGTTGTTGAATAATGTAATTTTCCTATTCTTTCATTTGTTATTCTTAATGTATTCCCTGGCAGCTTGGGGCGGCCCGATGGTAAATGCGACAGCGGCGCCGGTCTTCACACGGCAGGACCGGGGTTCAAGTCTCATCTGGGCCGTTCCCCCATAGTGAGGATTGACTATTCAACTATGCGGTAACAATAAGTCTAGTAAGCCAAAAATGGCAGGCATGACCTAAGAGGTCGTTAGGCCAAGAAAGAAGAAGAAGAAGGGTTTTCCTTAGTTTGTAAATTCGATTATGGAACTTTTAGATCGAGACGGGTACGTATTTGTCTTCCAAATATCATCATAGCGAGAGCGAACCCTGTACTGGGATGGGCCATATTTCGATAAGTCATAAGGATGTTCGACGCTAAGTTCTGCTCGAATATTAATTTCAATTTAGAAGTTTGAATGAAGCGTTCGACCTGACCATTTGTAGCTAGGTGATAAAGTGCACTGAACTTGTGTAACATTCTATTTAATGTTAAAAACTGTTTTAAATAATACGGACGAAAACTGGGTACCGTTATCGCTCACTGATATCATAGGGATACCGAAAGTGCTAAAAATAACTCTATACGACTTTATAGTGCTCTCGGTAGTAATACTATTTACCAATCGAACTTTGGGCCAATATGAAAACGCATCCTTACTTACTTATCAGGCGCTACAACCGCTTCGCGGTCTTGGCCTGCTGCAACAATCCTCGATACCGCTCACGGTCTAGCGCCGTCGTCTGCCAATCAAGTATCCCGGCCGTTCTGGCGGACGCATCTACGCCATCACTCCATCTCAGTTTGGACCTACCACGCCTCCTCTGTCCATGTGGACGGCCTAAAAGGACTTTACGGGCTGGGTCGTCCGGTGCCATTCTCATGACATGACCAGCCCACCGGAGCCTGGCGAGCCTAATTCGCTGCACGATGGTAAGATCACCGTACAGCTCATAGAGCTCGTCATTGTAGCGGCTCCTCCATTGTCCTTCCACACATACGGGGCCAAAAATCCTTCTGAGCATCTTCCTCTCGAACGCGGCTAAGAGGGTTTCGTCAGTTTTGGACAAAGTCCATGTCTCATCCACTAGGATAAAAAAAAAATAGTTTCCCAGGACAGTACCTGTGTAATCTATATGTTAGAAACGTGTAAGGACATTTAGCGGTTTATAACAAATTTCGCTTTATTATAAATAATTAATGGAAAAAGACAAAGGATAAAGGTTAAAGGCTTCAAAAAAGGTTCGCCACACGTTCGGCTTTTTCGCATCTACAGTCGTACTAATTCGACTGGCCCTGAACTCCCTACACTCACATTCTCTACTCGCCCGACTTAGAAGCAGTTTGTGCCAGTTCGCGCGTTGTCAGATCTTCTACTTCGACAACAGTTTCGCCCGGTTGCAAGGTTGGCCATCGCTTCTTTGGTAACATATATGAACTCTTTGAAAAGGTCCTTCAGGCATCTCCCTGCAGTGAATCGGGGCTTTAGCTTGATTTAGCTTTGTCAATTGGCGTGAGCAGCAATTCCGAAATGACAG